>CANYCX011791708.1:0-11167 GCA_948193385.1 Breynia disticha f. nivosa | reverse complement strand
TCTCTACACATGACCGTCCTTTCTTCTTTCTCTCTCTCGGTGTAACCCGACTTCACTAAATTTTTAATTTCCCAAATAACCTACACTCTTTCATCAATGATTAATTAAACATATTCCGCGAAAATTTTATTCGCACCTTTTTGAAATATTCACAAAAATTCTTAAAAATTACTAAAAATGGAGAGTGTTACACAAGGAATGTATTATGGTTTGGCGCTAACCAGCACACCTTTGCTACCTTAGTACCACTACAAAGAATTTTCAACCAATTGACTAATTATCACTTTCTAGCTAAGTGACAACTCTTTACATATTCATTTTCTAGTTAAGTGAGAACACCTATATTCATTTTCTAGCTAAGTTAGAACTTTTACAACTTCACTTTTAGCTAAATGAGAACTCCTACAATCACTTTGTAGATAAGTGATAACTCCTAATACCAATTACAATGTCTTCACAAAGTTTAGCAAGACAACCCTAGGTTGTACAAAGAATGAGAATAAAGCTTTCAACACAAAGAGTTTTTCTCTAAAAAAAGATGAATGTAATGATTTTTATCTTTTATCTTTGATGTGTCCTCTATCTTGTTACTGAGGTTGGAGAAGGTTTAAATACTCCCTCATGAAAATATAGACACTATACACCTTTTGTTCACTCTTAGGAGTACTTTAAATAATGCCATTCGAGTTCTATAACACCTTTACTCGACCAGTATGTTGTTTTAGTCGACTAATGATGCTTCAAAATCATTTTAGAACTAATTTTTGACTTTTTCACCCAGCTTACTTGACTAACATTTTGCTCTAGTTGACCAACTTACACTGTGTATGGTTTGGTCGACTATACATGTCTTCTGGTCGACTAAAAAACCTCCAGAATACTTCCAAACTTGAGTTGAACTTTTCCACTCATTTTTCTTGACGAACAACTATCACTGGTCAAGTAAAACACCTTTGCATCATTTAAACATTTGTATCTTAGCTCCAATTAATGTCCCACTGCCCAAGACACATCTTTGCTTATGTCAGTCCCCTTCAAATTTGGTCGACTAAAGACACCATTTTAGTTGAGTAATGACCTCCTTTTCCTCAACTAACTGTTGGAATTAATTTCAAACTTGCACATCTAATGTTAGTTGACTAGATAACTCTTTTGGTCGACTGTCTACTATCATATACCATTACGTGAATAATCTGGGTTTCATCTTTGTTTTCTAAGTTTCATCAATGTTCAAAGCTCTAACTCCTTCAACATCCTTTTTGTGTCTATTTCTTTTGATTTTAACTACTTTGCTAAACTTTAAATTCATCTTTATGTTTTTTTCAATTTTACACATTATCAAAACAAAATTAGGATCTTAATGTCAATCATCATTGATCCAACAATCTCTCCCTTTTTTGATAATGATAAAATAACTATGAAATTGATAAACATTGTTCAAGGATAAAAAGAAATAGAACATGATCAAGGTTTTCAAACCTTATCCAAAATAATAGTCCATTAAATAATAATCAAAATTAAAAAATAAAACTTCAACCAATGAGACAAATAATACCAATTTCATACATATGTCTTGCCATTTTTGATTAATTGTTAAAAAAGAATAAGCATCAGGATATTCATCAACGATTCTTAAAATACAGTTGCATACATACTTCTTGATATTATTAATAAATTCAAGTTGCAAATGCAATTTAAATTTCACACATGCCTCTTCCCCTTTTTAGTTATCAAAAGGAATGAGAATTCAAGATAAGAGTCGATCATTAATGCAAATTCTTCCCTCCCCTTAAAATTATGATTCTCTATTTGATATGTTTAGAACTCCCCCTTCATCTTTACATTTTTCAAAACAAGTTTTATCAAACGTATCACATAGCACATCACATTGCACATCAATGTCATAGTTTATTTAGGCAAAATATATTAAAATTTCTCCTCATTTGTTTATCAACATGTTCCTATTTTCTAAATCATGTTTCATCTTAATCATCATGATCAGCCGATCAGTTACATGACTCCTTCCTTTTTTCTTAACAGATTTGTTAAAATAATCAAAACATTAAGAAAATCACACAATTCATCTTTATATGAAAGGAGATGTAGAATTTGCACATAATCAAAGGGTAAGAATTTTCAAATTCTAATTTTGCATTCAATTGAGTTTGAAATTGAATTCATTCATGAAAAACATATAACTAAATATGTAACGTATGAAGCATCCATAATGTCATAATAAAGATGCACACATGATTTCATATCATAATCACTACAAATCAGCCAAAAAATGTCTATGTAAGTTGTGAAAAGTAACATAATCGAATCATAATGAACATGGGATGTATGAATAGAATTTTTGTTTATATGTTCGTTTAATTACTAGCAACTATGTCTACTCCTCTTGATTATACTCTATTTTAAAGCACTATCACCAAAGTGCTTATCATTGTATGTATTAAACTTCAATCAAATATGCACTCCCTTTCAACCTTCTCACTATCATCCTTTTACCTTAACCATTTGCATATTTTGATATTCAAAAATGTATTTAACATAAAGCATTTTAAACTAAGCACCTAATTCTTTGCCATTTGAATATTGTAATGATAATGTAAGGGTTTGGATTTAGTTTGAGTGGGGGATGAGTGGATTTTGATGAAAGGTTGGTGTTTTTGTTCAATGGTGATGGTTCATGAATGTATACTTTTGTATATTTTTATTAGTGGAGTATAGATACATGTTGCTTGGCTAAAATGTGAGTGTGAATTTATTGAATTTTTATCTATGTCTCTTATGATCTTGGAAAACTCTTAGTCAACTAAAATTAGATTTACTCGACCAAGACCTTTGAGTGGCTCGTCAGTTCTCATTTTTTCTTTAGTCAGGGTTTGAATTAATCGATTGAAAGTGTGGTATGTCTAATCATTGATTTTACTAGGCTAATAACATTAATTAGTCAACTATCTGACTCACTTACTTGACTAATACAACTGTACCTCGACCAAAAATGTCACTGAAGGTAATAAATCACTCTGGATGTCACTGGACTGCATCTTACTCAACTAAAATGAGGATTAATTGACCAAAAAGTTCTATAGGATAGTTTTTAAAAATTTCAAGCGAATCCAATTCAATGATAACTAATTTGATGAAATGAAGATTGTATAAACTTGACCATATTATCTAGAATATAAATAAATTTATCCAGACATTGTCCATGAACATCCACATATATAACATCATTTATTTACAACATGAGTTAGTAAGACTAAGCATAATAGAGAATTCAAAATCATGTTGGAACACATGAATCAAAAACATGAACATTCAAATGGACTTAAAATCATCATCTTAGCAAAAATTTCACATAAAGATTTATCTAACAACATTGGAACATAAGCACATTATACATTAAGTAATCAACCAAAATACCAAATTCAAAGGTTAGCAAAGGTCCTTACCCTCTTTACCAAAACAAAGGACTTTACCCTTGTTGTTATCATCAAATATCATAAAATTGATTCTTATGCTTAGTTTTAATAAATAAGTCATTGTTTCCACTTATGTTATTTTAAGCGATCATACATCACACTTCATGCATCAAGTGGAGTCTCCATTCATCATTGTTCCTACAACAAAGTTGTTTTGCATTTTGGTATTCAAGCTAATTTGGGTCCATTATGGTTAATTACAAAGACAAAATTAGGCACATTTGTTCCTTTCAAAATCCAAATCCTTTTCATAATAATTGTTCTTATAGGAGATAAACATGTATGAGAACTATAACCAATTTGTAAGCATTTATCATAATTAGGCAAATTTAAATTCAATTTCTCTTTCTTATGATCTGGCTTATTGATCAATGGTTGTTCATTCTCAAATTCATCACATCCCAATCAACATCTAGAAAGTGTATATATTTTCATATTCAATATTTTCTTAAACTTTTCAGTTCCATTAGTGTACTTATTAATGATCATGTTAAGTTATTCTTTAGCGTTCTTAAGTTGTAATTTAAACTTATCATATTCAAGGATGCAATGATAATGATCCTTAGACTTATTCAAAGTTTCAATCTTCATTCTCACTCTTCGGCAGTTTTTTTTCTTCTTTATCAACTTGTTAGCTTTGCTTGCATTAGAGTAAGCAACATGCAAAGATTCAAAGGAATCAAGTAATTCATGATCATTATTTGAGTGATTTACCTCATTTTCCTCATCACTCGAATATGATTCAAATTCCATGAGAGCAAGGTTGGTCCTCTCGTTTCCATCACCATCACCATCATCAATCCAAGTGGCTATGTATGATTCTTTGATTTTCATTTTTACCTATGAGGATGCTTTGAAGAGCCAATTCTACAATCTTTTTGGTGATGATCAAATCTTCCACATTTAAAGCAAGTTTCGTCATTCTTCCTTATGTTTGATGAAGATCTCTTCTTGTAGACTCCTTTTAAGTCATTATTCAAGTCTTTTTCTTCTCTCATAGAGTTTTTTGTATTTTCTCACATTTTTAGCGTATAGAGCAACTTCTTCATCTTCATGCTCAGAATCTTGATCATCATAGCTCTCCTCACTTTATGCCTTTAGAGCCAAACTCTTTTCCTTCTTGGATTTAATCTTAAGGCCTATTGACTTAAGAACTATTTTATAGTTTAATAGTGATCCCACTAGAGCACTAAATTCAAGCTTGTTCAAGTATTTGAACCTTATTATAGTTGTAACCATGACATCTTACTCCTTGGGAAGTGACCCCAAAATCCTCTTCACTTAATTACCTTGAAGAATTTTCTTTCTAAAGGAGGCAAACCCATTGGTGATCTCTACAAATTGACCAAGCATAGAAGTAATTCCTTTATCTTTCCCTTTTCAACTCTCAATTGCTTATTTTTAGTATATTAGATTTAATGGTAATGACTTTCCATATCTCAATTTTTTTAGATTTTATAAAAATTATCATTGTCTTCTTCCACATCATATAGTTAGAGCCATCAAAGAAAGGTGGTAGATGAGGAGCATACTCGTATACTTTATTGCTTCCACCTTAGATCGAAGTCATTCTTAATATTTATCCTTAAGATGAAAAACCTTCAATAAAGGTTCTAGCTCTAATACCAATTGTTGAGCTCAGATTAGCTCTAGAAGAGGTTGAATATAGCTAATATGGATATGGCAATTTTTTGTTGAATTTTATCGAACACTTGGTGGAAATGAAATAAAAAACAAACAACACAAGGAATCTATAGTGGTTCGACATTAATCGGCCTATCTCCACTACCTTAGTACCTTTACAAAGTATTTTCAACCACTTCACTGTCACATTCTAGCTTAGTAAGAACCCTTTACACAATCACTTTCCAGTTAAGTGAGAACTCTTACATTCACTTTCTAGTTAAGTGAGAACTCTCACAATAACTTTTTAGCTAAGGAGAACTCTTAATACTAATTATTATGTGTTTGCAAAATTTAGCAAGATAACCCTAGGTTGTACAAAGAATGAGAATAAAGATTTCAGCACAAAGTGTTTCTCTCTCAAGATAGATGAATGTTATAATTTTTATCTTCTCTCTTTAGCGTGTCTTCTATCTTGTTTTTTAGGTTAAAGAATGTTTAAATACTCTGTTGAAAATATAGAAGTTAGACACATTTTGTTCACTCTTGGAACTATTGTAAATATATCCTTTGGAGTTTTGGAACACCTTTACTCGACGAATAAGTTGTTCTAGTTGACAAATAATGCTTTAAAATCATTCTAGAATCGATTTTCAAATTTTTCACCCAGTTTACTCGAGTAACATTTTTTTTGTTGACCAACTTGCCTTTTGTATGGTTTGATTGACTAAACATGTCTTCAAATCAACTAAAACACCTTTAGAATGCGTCTAGACGTAATTTGAAAATTTTCCACTAATTTTGGTCGACTAACAACTATCTTTTATCGACTAAAACACTGTTGATCAATTAAAACACCTTTAGAATGCTTCCAGAGGCAATTTACAACTTGCACGTGTGATGTTAGTCAAGCAGGAAAATCTTTTTAAAACATCCTTTTTTATACACTATTTACAAGTTATTGTTTATCTATTTAAGTAATATAATCTTATTGTTTATTCTCATTTAACTACAAATAAATCATTATATTTAAAAACTTTTTCATCTATAAAGATGTCTCAATCATATTCTAACTTATTATGATTGTCTATTTCCTTTTATACTTTATAACCTATTAAATTTCATTCATATTTTCTCTTTATCTCTTTAGAATATTCTTACACATGGTCTGGGGCCTCATGATCATGCTATAGCTTATGATTTGATCACTTAGCCCAACACACGACCTATGTTGATCATTCATAACTTTAATTAACCTACTTTGGTCCAACAATCACACAAACTTACTTCTAATCATTTTAGTAAAATTTGTTTACATACAACCAAACATACATATTTCTTGGGTGAGATTCTTTATTAATATGTAAAACTTTTACCAAGATTGAAGTAGAAGAGAGGAATCCTTGAAGCTTCAGCCAACCATATTTCTTTATTTTAACCTAAAATCAAAAGCAATTTAATGAGTTAGTAACTCAGTGAGTGTTTTATTTCTAATTTTGATCTATAATTAATATGTCATAATCCTCTCTCTCTCTCTCTAGGGTTAGAATTTTACAACATTTATTCTTAATACTTCTCATATTTAACTATTTATTTCTTTTAAATTATATATTAATAAATAAAATTAACAATGTATGCTGTAATGATATTATCATATTAACTTGAATAAAATTACTACAAGTTTAATTTTTTTTTAGACTCTACGTTAGGGATTTGACACTTTTGATCGACTAACAAATACAGTTGCATGAATAATCTTGGTTTCAGCTTCGTTTTCCAAGTTCCATCAATGTTCAAAGTTCCAACTCCTTCAACATCCTTCTTATGCCTATTTTTTTTGATTTTAACCACTTTGTAAAATTTGAAAGTCATCTTTATCAATTTCGTCATTTTACACATTGTCAAAACACAATGAGGATCTTAATATAAATCACCATTGATCCAATGGTATTGTTAATGCCTTATGGGAAGTACTTATTCTTGTAAGCTTTAGTCACATGTGATCCAATAGTGCTCTAATACGATTGTTAGAAGTCTAGATTAAATTTGTTTTCACTTGAAGATTTATCCTTTCCCATAGAAAAAATAGCACTTTTCAATTTCATCAGAATGGAAAGGCTTAAACAACACATCATTTTGTACATCAGACACTTTTTGTCCACACAATTTATAACCTTTGAATTGTTAGTCTCAACAGTAGACGAATGAACATTGTTTCCATTTTTATTTCAATTTATTGAGGTATTTTTAGTTTTATCATACTTATTTCTGTGGGCTTTTTATGATAGAACTTCCATGATTTAGTATCTTGATGCTTAAGTTGGTATATCTGATGCATATACCTGTAGGACCTTTGAAGTAAAAGATCTCTTTCTAAACATCCCTATTTGGTCACTAGTATGGGAATAGTAGATGAATTAAGATTAACATGCTCTTTCTGATTTAGTGGGGTATGTCCTACAGAACACAAGGACATGAGATGCCAATCAGAAATCATGGACACATATCTTGGACATGGTATTTGGATTAGATCCATAAATGAGAACACTACATAGTTTTAAGTCATAAGTAGTTCTCATTTCCAAGTCTTAAATTAGAGTTCTTAGACCTAAACACTCTATGAAACTTTAGATGGATTTTTGTTTACTTTGATATATGCCTAACGTGTCTGTAATAGGATGACAAGTCTGGATATGATTGGGCATTCATTAGTACATAATAGAGAGCATGATAGAAGTGATGGGATTACCCACTCTTTAAGAGATAGAAAATTTCTTTGGCCACTTAATGAGTGAACTGAGAAGTGTATGACCATACACAAATGTTATAATGTGCAACATTGTCTATCTAAGAATTTAGTGTCACTATAATATCAAGAAAAAGGGATTGACTAAATTAGGATGACTGTTTCATGCCTTGTGTAATTCTGGGATTAAGGGTAAGAGACTATGTAAGATTGCTTCAGGTCAAATGAGTGTCATGACATCCTCATTTAATTTGTATTGTCATAGCATTTTGCTAGATTTTGGTTATGACCTTTAGAGTTTGATTATCCCTAATTCCAACTTTGAATGGGCTTATAGGATGGCACACAAATAATAGGTCTTAAAAGGGTAAAATTGACATTTTTTTGGACGTATATTTGGGTCATTTTAAGGACAAATATTGGTGGCCATGAAATGTGTAATTTGGACGTGAAATCTAAGTCCAAATTGCGAAGGGGTACATGACCAAGGTAATGATTAGTTGTTAATTAAGTTAAGTAACTAACCATTAAGACAATGTTTTAAAGATTAGGACATTAGGAGAGAGAAACACATTTAGGACAAGTTTCGTCCTAAAATGATGTGGTTTAACCTTATCTATAGTTTACCATATTTATCCTAACTAGATAAGGATTATAAGTTAATTTTATTTTAATCTAATCCAAAAAAATAAGGATAAGATAAGGTGGAATTTAAGGTAGCATAGGAGTTTATCCTTTCCACAAAATCTCCTACGTTTCTCCTTCTTAACCCTAGTCGTGTACAAAGGTTAGAAATATTTATGTTTATTTCTTACTCATAATTGTTGTTGTTTTGCAAGGATTAGAGCTATCACTTGACCTTTTCGCAAAGGACTAGCCGTGTGTGTGAGCATAGAGGAAGGTGCATACAAGTAGCTTCTTTGTGGCATGATTTTTGGTCTTGAAGGTTGTATAGGCTAGTTCCTATACAATATTTATGATTTCAGTTGATCAAACTTTTGCATGGAACTCAAGATATGAAAGCCTAACAAATTGAACTAGTTAAAGTATACTTAACATGGATTCGTGCAAACAGTTTTGTGTGGTGTTTTGACTGATGTTTTTGCAAAGAAACATATTGACCCAATAAGACATTAAAACATACCAAAACCTAATAGTGCTATCAAAGCCTCCTTTCTTGAGTATGAACTGTAAACTAATTTTTATGATTAAATGGGTATTAAAAATGATTGAAATATGTTTTATGCTTATGCTTTTGAGTTTTAATGGATGTACTTAAAAAATAAACATGGTCAATTTCCCTAATGCATCCAAGATGATCTAATTTACAATTATTGTTGTTTTTAATTGAGTAGTCTTCATCGATTGAGTCAAAACAACATTAGCGGTTGTAGATGAATGTAATTTTATGAATAAAATCAGATTTAGAGTGCATTAAAATTAATAATTCAGGTCAAAAATTTTAATCATGTTAATTAATTAATTAGTAACCCTAATACCTAGCCGATTGTGTTAATGAGTGTCTTGTTTGATTGCTACATGTTTTATTTCAATAAAACTAAATTTTGATTGATTAAAAAGGGTAAAATCATTCTAGGTCAAATGTGTTTTAACGTCAAAATATTTTTTATGGTGTGTATTAATTATTCTAACAAGACATAAAATATTTTAGACATTATAGAGAGCTTTGATGCAATGTATGTGCATTATTTTGTGGATATGTGCTTAGTTGAACTGTTGATTGATTCTTTGAGTGCTTTCAAGTGATTTTATATGTGTTTAATGTAATGGCCTAAAAATTGATAGAGTTATTCTATATGGAAAATAGATTAAAAATAGAATTGAATTGAAAAGAAATCAAAAAGTGTAGAAAACAGAAGATCAGCACGGGCACGAGCATGATCATACTGATGGGCACGCTCATCATTCTAAAAATTGATCAGTATGATCTCATGCACGACTTGATTGAAACTCGTGCTGGAAAAGCACAGCACGACTTTGAGCACGACCCATGCCAGAGGTCGGGTCGACTGGTCAGATTTTAAACAGAACTAACTGAATTTCTGTTTCATTGCTTTGACAGAGAAAAAATCAAAGGGAAACAGATGAAAACCCTAAAAAAGTACGTTAATGCAACGATTAACGTACGTTAAAGTGAATAACATACATTACCAATGAGGTAACATACGTTATTCTTGACCTGGAAATGTGGTTTTGCATGCTGATGAATAACGTACATTAATGGCTGATAAACATACGTTAATGTGGTCCAGAAACCCAGTTTTAGCTTGAATAACGTACTAATGATTATCTAAAGTGAGGAAATGACCTATGATGAATTCCTAAGACATAAAATGCATAAATAACTTGTTTGTAGCATGGCTACGGTGAGCCATTAAGAAATTTAGGTGCGAATACAGCCTTTGTGTTCCACGAGCACACCCGTGTTGGCCGAAGGTTCCCCTACGAATTTAGCATAACAAATATAAGGATTCACTTACTGAGTATTTCTATATAGTCACCTTTGTTTTGTTGTTTAAACATGTGCAGAGAGACAAGTACCAGGGACGGGATAAGTTTTTGGCAGGGCTAGCGGTACGGTACTGAAGAAGGTCGAGCTCCTAGGATTTTGGTCATGTTTGTGTTATATGCCTATACATATATTAGTATAGGAGTGACTTGTGATCATTGCATGTAAACCGTATTCCACAGCTTCCCCATATTGAACTTTTTTTTGTATATGAACACTTGGTTCTTACTTAAGGGTTTGCAAAAATCTTACTTTTATGGTTTTCTCTCTCGTACTTAATTGTTTTAAAAAAGAAAAAAAATAGTGCTAAAATTGGGGTATTTATTTGAAAATGAGTTTTACAAAATTTAGCGTCACAGTTTCTGTGGTCGTTCCTGTTTTAAGTCAGCACAAATTTTTGTGCTGTCAAATGGGTGCAGAACGGCCATAGGAACAGTTTTCAAAGCCATTCCCTTGGCCGTTCCTGGCCAATTTTTTAGCATCCTTTGTAACGCCCCAAAAATACCGTGGTACGATTTCGAGGAAAATCGCGGAACATGCCCAGAAATGGTCTAGAACGGGATGGAGAACGGTTTCTCAAACCGTTCCCCAAACCGTTTGGATCATATTGTGTTGGGCAGTGTAGTCGAACGGGGTGGAGAACAGTTTTATAAACCGTTCCCTAAACCATTCTATCTAGTGAAGTTGTCCCAGAAGATGCGAACGGGAATGCGAACGGTTTTGCAAACCGTTTCATAAACCGTTTGGATCGAGCGGGGAGTTTTAAAAGGGCAGAAA
>CANYCX011791202.1:0-16372 GCA_948193385.1 Breynia disticha f. nivosa | reverse complement strand
TTCAATTTACAGCAAACAAGTTTTATTTATACTTAGGCATATCCAGTATAAGTATTATACCATATCAACAGTGTTTCTATACCCAAAACACACATACCATACTTGTTTGCAATCAAACCATCATATTCACCAAAACATACTAAAACACAATTACTCATAGCATTAACACATCGCTCATGCCATTCAAATCAACATTCATAAATCACAAAGCAACAATCAATCATGCTAATTATGAATGTGAATCCAGTGCATATGAATGTCAGTGAAATCACATGCAAAATGACGCAGTTATCTCTCTCATTTCTCTTTTCTTTTCTTTTTCTTTTTCTTTTTTCTTTTCTTTTGCTCTCTCCTTTCCTCAGTCCCAAACCGGCATCGAAAGTCCATCTAGAAATCATTGGTCCCAGATTGGCGTCGAACCCAGTTCGGTATGGAGCCCAGCTCAGAATCATCCTCAGGCCCAACCTAGGATATCGGCCACGTGTCACACAATGAATGCAACACAATGAATCAATGCGTTCAAATGGCCATAATCTCAATCTCAGAAGTATGCTCAATAAAGCAATCATATGCTTTCATATCAACCATAAATCAATCATATATCAACTGAGGCATATAGTCAAATGAGCATACTAAATCAATCAAAGCACAATTCTTAAAAAAATATGAATATCAAAATAAGAATCACATCATTCCATAACAATCCCATCATAAACATGCTCACTTTAAATCGAAAGATCATACCAAGCTAGAACCTTTTCATAAGAATACATCTACGTATGGGCATCCATCATTTTTCATATGTTCAAGCTTTCAAGCTTACAAACATTTATTATTCCAAGTTCTTAAGAACATTTAACTATTGTGTTGATTATTCGTAAGTGTAAGAACAATTACCTCGACAATAATACGAAGTCGTATAACACCAATGCCAACTAAATCTCAATCCACGTGTCATATATATCCTCTTATATGAATTTGGTCACATAAAAATTGTTAATAACTTGTCTACAGGCTGAATTCACACTCAAATCATCCAATAGTCCCTTATATCCCATTCTTACTTCCACAAAAGCTTTCTAACTTAACTAATTCTCATATAATCATTCAATCCATTCTTCACATAGTCTATCTTATTCATCTAGGTGTAATTAGTTATAAACCAACTAACCAACACCTTTTTCCTAATTAATGCAATCCTTATCTCAGAATTCTAGCAAACTTTACATCTTAGAACTTCATAAACATAGTAAAAAACGAACTCAGAAGCTTACCTTCACACTTTTGATTTTATTTACACAAAGATTTAAGTTTCTCTTGATTGGATTAATTCCTCAACTGAAATCTAGGGTTTCCTTTCATATCTTCTGCTTGCTTTCCTCTGTTTTTTTCTCTAAATCAATGTAGCAGTACCTTTTAATCGGTTTTGTCATAAAATTCCAGTCGACATGACCTTGATCACGGGTTGTGCTGCACGTCGTACCGTGCTATCCTGGTACGAGTGCACGATCTTGTTCTGAATTAAATTTGACACGTGGTCATGCCAATTTTCCAGGATGAGCATAAGGTTGTGCAGATCCTCTGTCGTGAGCACGAGGGCATGCTATAGACTGTGCTGCGTGTTGTTTTTCTGAATTTTACCTAAATCAATCCTATTTGATCCTGTTTTAAGTTAGTTTTCATATATATATTAATTCCTATAAATTTTAGGACGTTACATCGTGAGCAAGTGTTGAAAATTGGACTGGCGATGAGATAGGTAACTCGGAGATTATCACACCATAAAGTAGGTGGCATAGACGGTGGTAGACCAATCTCTTTTAATAACAAAATCAGCTAAAGAACTTGGATGGTGGCTATAGGATGGCTCTATACTCGGCCTCAGTGGAAGAACGAGAAGCTGCTCATTGTTTCTTAGAGCTCCAGGAAATTAAATTTGATCCTGCAGAAATAGGCAAAACTAGATGTTGACTTTCGGTCTATTTTATCTCCTGCCAAATCGACGTCACATTAAATAGACAATGAAAGATCATAACTATGTTAGATATATAGACACATCGTTTGTACGCCAGCTATGTATCAAAGGATACATTTAAATGCCACTAAATCTGAATCAGTATCATGCATGTATTACGAAACCTTATTGACATCATAAGAGAGATCTGGCCTTGTGATACATAAATACTGAAGATTATCGACCATGTGCCTATAAAATGTTGGATCAAACGCCAAGCTTAAAGACGTAGAGGCAGCTGTTGGACAGCTTGAAGAGCAATCAATTGTAGTAGTAACTGGCTTGCAAATTTTCATAATGGCTTCCTCAAGGATATCTTTTACACATTTTTATTAGGAGAGGTGAACGTCATTAGAATCTCATGTTGCTTCAATGCCCAGAAAGTAATTAAGTTTGCCTAAGACTTTTAGTGAAAATCATGTCTTGACGAAGGGAATCACATTATGAATAAATGAGGATGAAGAACTTGTAAAGATAATGTCATACACATATATCAAAAAATATGTATTTATTCTGCCAGAATTATTGTAAAATAATGACTGATCCGTATGAGATCCAACAAAACCAAAAGAGAATAAGGAGTTACAAAGACAATTGAACCACGCACGAGCAACTTGCTTGAGACCATATAGAGAATATTTTAAGTAAACAAACATGATCGAGCTTGGCAGGATCAGCAAATATTTAGATTGTGTCATGAAAACCAATTCATCTAAGGAGCCATTTAGAAAGGCATTGGAGAAGTCAAGTTGCAGATTATTCCAAGGATATGAGATGAAAATAGATAAAATAAGGCATAAAGTAGAAAGTTTGATTACCAGACTGAATGTTTCTGTATAATTAATGTCTGGACGTTGCTTGAATCCTTTTGCAACCAATCTAGCTTTATGTTAAGCTATAGAGCCATCTGAATTGCATTTAAGGTTAAAACCCATTTACAACCAATAACATTAGTATCTTGCTCATGAGGTACAAGAGTCCATCTGCTATTGTGGGTTAATAAATCAAAATTTTCAATAATAGATTGTCTCCAATGTGGAGATTTATTAGCTTGAGAAAATGAAGTAGGAACAGTATGACTTATAATAAAGGCACCAAAGCAATAGGGTTTTAAAAAATTAATTTGTTGACGAGTGATCATAGAGTGTGTCTTAATGACAACACTTTTCGGAGGAGGTGCATCGGATGTTAAATCCACAATAAGGTCAAACCCAAAGATGAAGTGTTAAAATCGTGGTGTTGTGCTTCGGATCGAGGACTTAGAGGTTGAGGGCTGGTTTGTGTGATTACGACAGGGAAAGGCAAGAGTGATGGAATAGAGGTTGGCATCATTTAAGAAGACGACATTGTAATGGACTGGCGCACATGCATGCAAGGTGTAGTTGGTAGAGGTTGTCGTCTGGGTGTTTGAACAGGTGGCTGGATTGGGAGAAAAGGGAGCAGCATGATTGATTAAGGAGTGGATTAGGGATCGTTAAACCTCTAAAAGGAAATTAAGAATCATCAAACTAAACATGACGAGAAATATATACTTTACCAGAAGATGGATCTAAGCAATGATATCCTTTATGAAGTTTACTATATCCCAGAAAAACACAAGGAGTTGAGCGAGGGTCTAGTTTATTTTTAGTGTAAGGACGTAACAGAGGATAACATAGGCATCCAAGGAAACAGAGAGTAAATGTAATCGGGTTTGGAATTGAAGAAAATGTTGTATAGGGAGGAGTATTGGAGAAGTGGGGTGGGTAATCTGTCGATGATATAGTTTTCTCAATCAAAGGCATAGGTCCAATATTTTAGTGGAACATTGGTTGTGTGTAACAAAGATCGAGCAGTTTCAACAATATGAAAATGTTTTCTTTTAGCACAACCATTCTGTTCAGGTGTGTGAAGACAAGAGCTTTGTTGAGCAATGCCATGTTTTTCCAGATATAGTGTTAAGGCTTGGAATTCTTCTCCTTAATTATCTTGAAATGATTTGAGTGGTGTACCAAAACATCTCTCTGGAAAATGGTGAAATTTAGTAAACTGACTTAATACTTCAGATTTGTGTTTGAGAAAATAAATCTATGAATGCTTTGAAAAATGATCATAAAAGAGTAAATAATACAAGATCCATCAACTGCATTAAGTGAGGGAAGGTCCCTGAATATCACTGCAAACTAAATCTAAGGGATGCGAGGCCTGAAAAGAAGAAATTAAAAATGGCAATTTATGACTTTACCAGCAAAAAATTCATGAGATAATCTAAACTCTCTATCATTATGAAAAGAAATATTATTATTCTTAACAACTCTATGAACTATAGGATAGCAGAAGTGACCAAAGCGTTGATGCCAAGTGGAAAGACCAACGTGTGTTTGAGATTGCATGGAGTGATTTAATGTGAGAATGTAGGTTCCATCTTTATTCATTCCTTGACACAAAATCATTCCGGTGTGGTAGTCCTTTATGTGAATTTATCATGAAATAATTCAATAGAAACATTGTTAGCTTTGGTGAGAGCATAGACAGATAATAAATAGTGAAACACATGAAGAACATGAAGGATATTATTTATAACAAGAGAAGTAGAATTGGAAGTACACATAGTAGAGGAACTAGAATGAGTAACAGAAAGGGTTTTACCATTTCCAATTGTGACTTTATCAGTGCCATTGTATTTAGAGTGAATGGTAAGATTGTCAAGGTTAGATGTCAAATGATGAGAACCCCTAGAATTCACAACTCAATTTTGTGCATGGTAAGGACGAGGTGTGACAACAATATTAGTAGTAGGATATGATGGTGGTTGAGTAGAGGGACACTGTCAAGACATATGATCGAAACCTTGACATGTGTGACATTAGATGTTGTAGTTTATGGATGTAGGTGGGTGATCTGGGTGTTATTGGTGAGGATGGTGGGCGGGGTAATAATTGCGATACTATTGACATCCTTATCCATAAAAATGTCCACCAAGCCATAAAAATGTCCACCAAGGAAAGATCTTCTACTATTGTGTTTGCTATGCTGAACATGAATCATCCTAAACTAATTTCCCTATTAGCATATTAGTCATGTAATTAGCATTTTAATTAACTAGCATTGATTGTATATTTTACAAACTTTCTTTTTTACAATTATTTCATTTTAACTTATTTATTATGTATAGCCTCAAACATGGTTTACTCTAGTGTAACACATCCCATGTCCACTAACCAAATTTTTGTGTACCTGTAATACATTATCTATATTATAATACATAAACTATATGGATAAGTTGACTATAAAAATAATACTGTAGAATGATAACACAACTTAATAAACAAACTGTGATAAGTACTAAATCAATTCTAATCAGTATAACTTTTATAATAAACTAATCCTCAAGAAGCACTATTAATATCTATCATCATTTTAATAATTAATCTATTCATACATTTAATTAACAAATCATATAAATATACTATCACATCCTCATCAATTCATACATAGTATAAACATTCATAAGGATATAAAAACTATATGCATATGTTACTGTTTCTAATACCGTCCAAGATAAGAGAGAGAGAGAAGACTCGGAGCTGTGTTGTCCAATTGTTCATTCTACCTATCTTCTTTATACCTGAAAACAAAATATACATAAACACACTTTTATGAGTTTCAAACTCAGTGAGTAATCAATATATTTTAATTAATCCATTTCATATTTGTTTCTAGCATTTTCTTTATTCCATTTAGACTTGTATACCATACAATTATTTTCCTTATATTTGTATCCTTGAATATACATGTTTAATTCCTTGTGATAATATGAATAATAAGTCGTGTAGATTATTTTCATATTTATCATATTCGTAATGATAACATGTTCCATATATTCTGTATCTTAATCTTATCTTATATACATGTAATTCATATTTATCGGTTCTATATTTACTATAATCGTATAGATTCATACTCGTATAATGTGTTCTTTTTAAGCATGCAACGTATAATGATTAACACTATGTCTCTGTATATACTTCCTCTACAACAACATTCTTCCGCTATAATCATATTCTTCCTCTACAGCATGATCAATCATATAATCACCACCAATCATGTCAACACTGATCACATCTCAACACCAATCTCATATCAACACCAATCTCATATCGTATATTGATATCATGCAACGTATAATCAATGATAATCGCAGTATGATTGGTTGTATGTCTATATGAAATCGTATGAAAAACTATTGATTGTATTCGATAGATATACAAATATCTATCTGTGCAATTAAATCTATATTCTGTGTGGGGCTCAAATTCTAAAACCCAAATATCGCCAAATTTGCACCCCATTTAATAATATAAGAAATAAGATAGAAAAGATAAACTCAAACTTAAGTATAGGTAAAATCTCATCTATAAATATACCCTGATCTCGGGCCCAAATCCATTTTTAACAAAATTTAAACATAAACCAGCGGAAGCAAAATATCATATATAAATATATGTATAAGTCTGTACAAAACAAAATCTGAATAAAACACCGGAGTCGGACCTCGTACAGAATCTCGATATGCCTCTGATAAAAAGATCGCAAGTCCAAATGCAGTTATCTACGATCTGCAGCACAATTCAACATTAAAATAGGTGAGTATTCACAAATACTCAATAAGTAGAAATCAGAATATTGAATAAATGAAGTCCAGGGTAACAGCACGAGATCGTGCTGGATGAACACGAGGGCATGCTCAAGAGCTATCCCAGTTGACACGTCATGCCAAAACAAACACGAGCTGTGTTCATATAACACAAACGCAGGTAACACGATCGTGCTACGTGCTCATACACAATCCCAGAATGGCCCAGCAGCACGGGGGGTGCTAGTCAGCACGTGGTTTTGCTGAGTTACTGTTTTTTTACTTTAAAATTCTGATTTCATTTTAGTTCTCAGCAAACAAGTTATTCAAAGGTGTAAACCCATCCAACATCATATATATATATCATACAAACAGTGTTCAAACACATAATATCACTTGTTTGCATAAAATATGGTAAAGTACCAAACATAAAAATACATATGAACTCATCATATACTCAACAACATACATATTTAAATAGAAAAATCAATGTTCATATGAATGCCATAATCTTGTGTATGCAATGAATCTTATGCATACACATATGCGAATGGCCATGGCTTACATCCATCTGCATCTCACCTGCATCGCGAGTCTCATACTGCATCACGAGTCTCACGTAGCATCGAGCATCTCACTCGGCATCATGAATAAATCATAAAATCGTCGGGAATCTCTCAACCGACATGCCAGGAGTCTCTCAACGGACAGTGCATGTCTCACGCTATATCTCTTTAGCTCAGTGTCACACAAAACATGCAACATAATGAATGATTATATGTATTCAACATGCTACAAGATAATCTCAAATGTATGCTCAAATCAAGCAAGTCTCATGCTCAATATATACATACCAAAACAAGTCACATGCTAACATGTCAACCATAAGTCAACAATATATCAATCAAGCATATAATCAAATAGAGCATACAAATACAATCTCAATCAATACTCATATCCACACAAGCTAGAAATCACATCAAGCTAATTATGTTTCACACAAACATAATATATATATGAGTATTTAGTTTTTTTAAAGCTTTTAAGCTTTATGTTCTTTATCTCTTTTTCCTTTAAGTATAATGATATTTAACTAAGGAAATCACTTATGAAACTACTAGATACTCGTAAGTACAATGGTCGTAAATGGAAACCAGTTACCTCAAAATATGTGCACACTCGCACAGCTTGCTCACCACTAGCTCACCGATTCAATTTCTTGGCCTAAGATCGTCTAACTTCTCCTAAACAATCAAACCATCCATCAATTCCTCATTTAACCATTTAATTTCATTCCTAAAACCTTAATCCACTTCTAACTATATTCCAACAACATTTCTAGCCATAAAACAGTTCAATCTAACCATTTGTAGCACATTTAAGTTAGTCTAACTTATCCAAACCAAGTATAGAAGCTTACCTTTACATTTGGGATTAAATTTCTAGTAAGAAAATTGTAATTCCTTGCTTCCTAAAGTTGCTAAATGAAAATTAGGGTTTGTGAATCCATATGCATGCTTCCTTCAACTCTGTTTCGGAATGAATCTTATCAGAATTGAAACTGCTCGATAATTTCAATCAACACGACTTGGAACACGAGTCGTCCCAATAGATCGTGTCGTGAAATCTCAACCCGAGTTCATGTTTTGTCATGCACGGTATTGTTCTGCATTTAATTCAACACGAGAGCGTGCTAATTTTCTAGGATGAGCACGGGGTCGTGCTAATCATTCCCCATGAGCACAAGGGCGTGCTCATGGTCATGCTATCTGCTGATTTTCCAAATGTTTCCTAAATCGATCCGATTTGATTCAAATAAATGCATTTTTGATTTTATTTTAAATTATACAATTTCCAGGACGTTACAACTCTCCCCCACTTAGGAAATTTCATCTCTAAAATTGCAAATAGATCAAATCGCAAGGATTTTTGGATATGGTACATTTTCACTTACATATACCATATATACAAACTCAATTTCCAGTAGCAAACAACCAAACCATGCACTCAAAATAGACCCCGTAATACTAAAACATACTCGTAAACATCCTTAGAAAACTCCAAACACTTCGCATCGCCAATTCCAGCTTTATCCTTCATTTTCACAAACAAAATCAAGTTAAGTACTTCCCTAACTTGAAATCATAACTCAATTCATCATCCAAACATCAAATCAAACCTCAAAGTCACAATCATACCTTAACTATTAGAAGTCAAGTTTGGGAATAGATATGGATACTGTCATCTAATATCTGACTCAACCTCCCAAGTTGCTTCTTTTGGTGAATGAAAACTCCATTTCACCAATACTATTGGAATCTCTCGATTCATCAACCGTCTCGGCTGTCGGTCTAGAATCTCAACTGACTCCTCCCGATAGGTCATCTCCTTTGAAATCTCTATATCAGGAGCGCTCAAAACATGGCTAGAATCAGATCGAAACTGTCTCAACATTGAAATATGAAACACATCATGTAATCGGGATAGCTCTACCGGTAGTCTTAACCAATACGCTAGTTGTCCCACCCTCTCGGTAATCTCATACGATCCGATATACCTAGGGCTTAACTTTCCACGTCCCCAAATCTGATAACACCTCTCCAGGCAAAACCCGTAAGAAAACTCTATCACCGACAACATACTTAATCTCTCGATAATGTCGATCGTAGTAGCTCTTCTAACGATCCTGGGCCACCTGCATACATCTTTTCACTATGTTCACTTTATACAGGGTTTGCTGAACCAACTCTAGTCCCTCTATCTATCGCAAACCCTCCACATCCTAGTATGCTGCACTCCGACACCGTCTACCATATAGAGCCTCATAAGATGTCATCCCGATATTATAATGGTAGCTATTATTTTATGTAAACTCGGCCAAAGGCAAATGATCATCCCAGTTACCTTCGAACTCTAACACATAGGCTCAGAACATATCCTCAACTGTCTGAATCGTCTTCTCTAACTGACCATCTGTCTAAGGATGGAAAGCCGTGAAAAATCTCAAATGAGTACCCATCGCATCCTACAAACTCTGTCAGAATTGCCATGTAAATCTAAGGTCACGATCAAACACAATAGAAGTAGGAAAACCATGTAATTTGATGATCTCAGCAACATATAACCTAGCTAGCCTATCCAACTTATAATCCTATCGAATAGATAAAAAGTGAGCTGATTTCATCAAGCGATCCATAATTACCCAGATAGCATCAAGACGTCGTAACATCCCTGACAAACCAATCACAAAATCCATAGTGATTTTCTCCAACTTCCACTCAGGAGTGTCAAGTGGTCTCAAATTTCCAGATAACGCCTGATGTTCTGCCTTAATCTGCTGACAAGGTAGACATCTGGAAACAAAGTCGGCTATATCACTTTTCATATGTACCCACCATTGCAATTATCTCATATCTCGGTACATCTCCGTATTGTTAGGATGAACAGATAAAGGTGATGAATGAGCCTCTATCATCAACTCAATCTTCAACTCTGTAATATCTGGAACATATAGCCTCTCTTGATAATATAACACACCGTCATCATCAAGTCGGTGCAGAGTAGTCACTTTTCCTTTTCAACTTTTTATATTGATTTGCATTAAATGATCATCCTCAATCTGTCTTGATGCAATCAAGTCTCTCATCTGTGGTCAACCTCTAATGTTTGCCAACATCTGATCTTCAATCAGATCTAACTATGCACATAGCTCACGTAAAGAAAATAGACACTCTGCTCAATAAGTAACCGAGTCATCATCCCTTTTCTCTTTCCTACTCAGAGCATCCAAACTACATTTGGTTTTCCAGGATAATACTCTATCATGCAGTCATAATCCTTCAATAACTCTATCCATCTGATCTGTCAAAGGTTCAGCTCTCTCTGAGTCATAATATATTGGAGACTTTTGTGATCAGTGAAAATCTAAAAAGTCTCTCCGTATAGATAATGCCGCCAAACCGTCAGAGCATGAATGATCGCTGTAACTCTAGATCGTGTGTCGGGTAGTTAGTCTCATGCTGTTGTAACTGACGTGAAGTATAAGCAATATCTCTGCCATGCTGCATCAATATTCCACCTAACCCAGCTCCAAAAGCATCGGTATAAACCACAAATCCACCCTTTGATGAAGGTAACATCAGAACTGAAGCCTCAACTAACTTTTTCTTTAATTCATGAGAACTTTCTTTGCATTTATCACTCGACAAAAAGGAACATTCTTCCTCAACAATAAAGTCATCGATCTAGCTATCCTAAAAAATCCTCGATAAATCGACGATAATAACCAGCTAAACCCAGAAAACTTTAAACCTCAGTAACGTTCTTCAGACACTCCTACTCCTGAATTGCTTTTATTTTGCTAGGATCAGGTTTCACTCCCTCTGCAGAGATAACATGTCCTAGAAAAACAACCTCTAACATCCAGAAGTCACACTTGCTGAACTTAGCATACAATTCTTTCTCCTTTAGTAAGTCTAGCACAATCTTCAAGTGTCTCTCATGCTCCTCTCTAATACACCAGAATATCATCAATGAATACCACCACAAACTGATTTAAATAAGGCTGGAATACCTTATTCATTAGTGCCATAAATATTGCTGGTGCATTTGTCAGACCAAATGGCATCACTATGAACTTAAAATGCCTGTATCGAGTCCAAAAAGATGTCTTCTCAATAGAACTGTTCTCAACCCTCAGCTGCCAATATCCAGACCTTAAGTCTATTTTGGAAAAAACTGTAGCTCATCGTAGCTGATCAATCAAATCATCTATCCGTAACAACGGATACTTGTTTTTCACCATCACTTTGTTCAATTGACGATAGTCAATACACATCCGCTTACTACCATCTTTCTTTCGCATAAAGAGCATTGGTGCACCCCAAGGTGAAACACTCAGGTGTATAAACCCTTTATCCAACAGCTCCTCTAGCTGTCTTTTTTAACTCCTATAGCTCAACAGCTGTCATCTTATAAGGTGAAATAAATACTGGTGCAGCACCCGGTATCATCTCTATCCTGAAGTTTGCCTCACGCTATGGGGTTAAACTTGGTAAATCATCAGGGAAGACATCAGGATAGTCCCGTACAATAGGTACATCTCGTACCTCCAATTTAGGCAGATTCACATCAATCATTGACACTTAGTAGGCATCACTACCCTCCCGAATCAACTTCGTTGTAGTAAAAGCTAAAATTAGGCAAGAAGGAATAACCTTCCTCTCACCAATTAACAATACCCTTCGCTCACCATCAACCTCAATGATGACTTCTTTTGCATAATAGTCAACCATGGCCCGATTTCTGGATAGCCAATCCATCTCTAGGATTATACCAAACTTAGTAATTACTCGCCAATCCTTAACTCACAATGACATAAAATGTGTCGTACCATCACAGTACTACACGTAGGCATAAATACAGCAACTATATATCCCAGCTGCTTGATACTACCACCTATCTACTCTATGACACTCTCGCTCACAAAGGAACATGTGGATCCCAAAACAATTAATAATGCGGGCTAAGTAAAGATAAAAATCATACCAGTAATGACATCTGAATCCTCTGTAGCCTCATCTCAGGTCATAGTATATACTCTGGCCCGTGGTGCTAACCCTGTCGATGTTGTGGAACTGCCAGCTGTACCCGTTATACCTGAACCATTAGCTTTACCCATGGAGGCTGATCCTCCTCTATAAGTAGACCCTGAACTGCGTCCACCTCTTCCTCTACCACTGCCACTGGCGTTGTAGTACGATCCTCACCCGCACTACTCTGTCTAGATATACTAACTCTCTAAGATCCCGGTCTCTGTGGACAATCTCTGGCAAAATGTCCCGGCTGATCACATCTATAACACAACGGTCTGGTATCCTTGCTAGATGTATCCCTCGGATAAACAGGAGGTCTGGTGGAACTACTCCTCCCACCTCCTTGCCCTGATCGTCGACTGGCATCACCACCTGTCTCTCACAGTGGTCTAGAGTCAAACTTCTTCTTCTTTCTCTATGACCTCTGAGAACTGGAATCTGCCGCTCTCTGTCGCTTGACTTCTTTTCTGTTTTCCTTTTTATATCCCTCAGTCTCTAACTCTTCTACTCTAAGAGCTGCCTCAATCAAGATCTTATAGGTCTAAGGTTTCAATGCAATCCTGTTACGAATAGTATATCGTAAACCTCTCTCAAACCTATCTCTCCTCTTCTGGTCGGTATAAACATCGTCTAGAGCATAGCGAGATAATCGTGTGAACTCTGCCTCATTCTCAGTAACTGATCTGTCTTGTTGTTTCAGCTCCAAAAACTCTATCTTCTTTTTTGTCAAATACAACTAAGGAGTGTATTTGTCAACAAACTTCTTTAGAAAACATCCCAAGTCAATATTGGAGGATCTTTCTAACTACATGGAACCATCTCCCACCAGTTCCAACTGATTTCTCAAGCAGTGAAGTCATCTACCTTAATTTTTGTTCAGGAGTACACTATAATCTGTTGAGGATTCCCTCAGTATGCCTCAACCAATCCTCGGCCTCAACCAGATCTGTCGTACCCTCGAATACTTTTTCCCCATGTTTCTGCACCACAGCAAAATTCTTATCAATAGTCAAACTTGATTTGCTTCCAGAACCCTTTTCTTTCCCCTTTCCTAATACAGGTTGTCCCTGTCCCAGACCTTGCATCATATGTTGCTTTATGTCCCAAAATGCTGCATACATAGGGTCGTACGAGGGAATAGGCATCGTAGGTGGTATTGTAGTCTGCTCTGGAGGTATAAGGGATACTGGTCCTGACCCCTGTACTCCTACAAATTCTTTGGACTCTGCTGTATGATCAGGCCATATATCATCTCCAGGCTTCATCTATTTCAAAACAAATTTTGAAATTCAGCTTTTTAACTCCACACATAAGTGTCCCATTTATTGGCACAGTCCGCAAAGAATTTAATCCTTGCTCTGATACCACTAAATGTGGAGCTCAAATTTTAAAACTCAAATATCCCTAAATTTGCGCCCCATTTAATAATATAAGAAGTAATATAGAAAATATAAACTCAAACTTAAGTATAGATAAAATCTCATATATAAATATACCCTGATCTCGGGCCCAAATCCATTTTTAAAAAAATTCACATATAAACCAGCGGAAGCAAAATATCATATATACATATATGTACAAGTTTGAATAAAAAATCGGAGCCAAACCTCGTACAGAATCTTGATATGCCTCTGATCAATAGCTCGCAAGTCTAAATGCAGCTATCTACAATCTGCACCACAATTCAACATTCAAACAGGTGAATATTCAAAAATACTCAGTAAGTGGAAATCAAAATATTGAATAAATGAAGTGCAGGGGAATAACACGAGATCGTGCTGGATGAACACGAGAGCTGCTCAATAGCTATCCCAGTTGATACGTCGTGTCAAAATAAACACGAGTTGTGTTCATATAACGGAAACCCAAGTAACACGATCGTGCTACCTTAGAGCACGATGGCGTGCTCATACACAATACCAAAATGGTCCAGCAGCACGAGGGGTGCTGGTCAGCACATGGTCGTGCTGAGTTACTGTTTTGGTACTTTACAATTCTACTTTCATCTTAATTCTGAGCAAACAAGTTATGTAAAGGTATAAACCTATCTAGCATCATATATATATCATACAAACAGTGTTAAAACTCATCAAACGCATAATATCACTTACTTGCATAACAATATTGTCAGACTCAAAAATTAATTTCGAATAATTCCAAATCTCAAAATATCAAATCATTTCTCCAAATATTTTCGACTATTCAATCAAATTATGTGGATAATTTAAAGGAGTTAACAATTAATTACGTATAAAAATTTATACAATAAATTAAGAACATAATCATCAAACCAAATCATTCATTTGAAAACTCTTTTACAAAACTATCCACTTTTACAAATTTGTGCTCGAATCCTCCTCGCGGCAATCCTGCTAAACCTACACAATCATTTAAAACAAACAAAAGGGGTGAGTATAAAATATACTCAGTAAGAAATCTTAGCTTAATGTAAATTAAATGATGTACAGGGGAAAATAAAAATCAGCACGAAGACGTGCCCAACTGCGTTCTCCCTTTAGCATCTCTGTATGCCAGCCAACAATTCACACACATAGAGAAAACCATACAATGATCATGAATCTTTCAGATTCTTTATCACAGTCCGCACAGGAGATCACATCTATTTAAACACACAGTAAATTCGAATCACTCGATCACTTAATATAGCATATAACAGTCTTTAGATCATATAGATCAAATCATACAAAACATTTAACCACTTAGGTAGTGATACTAAGCAGTTCACAGCAAACAGCAGTCAGATAGCACACAACATTCTTGAACCACATAGGTTCTATCTCACATAGAGATCAATAACCCACACAGAAAATAGTAAATTATATCACACAGATCTACATCCACACAGGATAGCATACATGAACCACATAGTTTAACATCCACACATGATAAAAAAATATAACCACACATGTTATCATCCACACAGGATCAGAATCATATCGTTATACATATTTGAATGTAAATGTATGATATGAAATGCTAATGAAATTTCCACACAGGATGACCTAGGTATTGGACCACACATAGCTCAGTCCACAAAGATAATACCTCTGTACCACACAGGACAGGTTTCGGACCGCACACAGCTCAGTCCAGGACAGTACACAGCTCAGTCCTCTAATCCACACAGGAAAGTCCACACAGGAGTTTCATAAAAGTTGCCACACAAGCTTATATCACACAGTATATGATATGCAAATGTATGAACGTCATTTGTATCATATTAGCACACAGTTTAGAAATGACATTCGTACCAGCACACAGCATAAGAATGACATTCGTATCAGCACACAACATAGCTCACAACACAGCTCACACAAAGCAGATCATATATCACACAAGTGTAAACATTTATCATACTTTCCAATATATCAGCACACAGCAATAAGAAATCATGACTACAACTCACACAAAGTATATAACAACACAATACCATACAGGTATTCCATCATTATCAAATTAAGAAATACCACACAAGTACAATATTACATTATCTCAACCAAAATATACCACATAGGTATCATGTCAACTAAATGTCAACATTTAACAAACATATCAATGTTAGCACTTAATCATATACTTTTCATTTTCATATCATTCACCAAATCAACATATAATCAATCCACAATGGAATTGTTTTCAATATTGATTCGTCTAACCCTAGCAATCTCAGCAATTCATTATAGGCCAACTATTATTATTTACATAGAAGGCTAAATAACAAGATTTATGAATCAATTTAGTAAGTGTAAGAACACTTACAAGTAAGCGCAAGACACTTACCTTGAAAACAAGCAAATCAATAATCAAACACTGGCTCAAAATCACCCAGCCATCGTACAGATCCTCCTATACGAAATTAACCATATATGATACATTACTAACCAATTCAAGTATTGATTCTAACTTTAAAATCATTAAAACATCACTTGGAAACCATAAATCAACTATATGTCTACATTTCCAATAGTTCCTTTCCAAATCCAATCTTCCTCAATTCCATCTCTAAATCTTTCACAATGATTAATTCAACTTCCTACACTTAGTCACAATATTTCCAGCAACCTTTCAATTCAATACATAAGCATTTAACACAATTCCAATTCAAGATCAACCATTTGTAAACCTAAA
>CANYCX011791113.1:0-17684 GCA_948193385.1 Breynia disticha f. nivosa | reverse complement strand
TGAAAAGATGTTTAAAAGAAATGTATTTATTTTTACATTTCACATTTATTGTTTAATAATTCTTTTCTATATCCATGTTTGTATTGCAATTGTTGGAAATGTTTGAAAATGTTTGATAAATAATTTTATATTTTGGGATTTGAAAATAACAGGATTTTATCTTTGAGTCTCACAGTATGTGAGCTGATGAAATTGATTGTGTATGCGGAAAGTAATAGATGCCACGTTTTTAAATATTGGTTGATAATTTTTATCATGATGGTGCAGTACGGTATGATTTATGTGAATGTGTTTATAAATGAATATGACTTGAAATGGTTCTATGATCATTATGGTTATAGAGGAAAACACTAATGTGTGTGTATAAAACCTTAAGTATATGTTGGAATGAATTGGATGGATTGCTTGGATTATGTTTAGCTGTGGTTTGATAGAAAATGGCATGGTTGGTGACCATGATTATGTGTAAATGAAAATTATGGTGCCATGTATTAAATAAGGTGTGGTGTGTTATATTGAGTGTTGAGACGTGCGTATGATGTTGTTGAGTATGTGTTGGGATGTTATTGAGATGTGTTTGAAATTAAACTGTGTTTTGAATGATTGAATTAAGAGAATATTGTTTTAGGTTGTGTTGAGTGAAATGTGTGAAGTTTTGGTATGAATGAAGTGTTTTGATTTGAGCTTTTAGCCAGGATAACAGCATGCTACGCGGTGTGGTTACAGGGTACGCGGTGTGGTCTCAGAGTATGCGCGGTCGCTCTGATCACATGTAGTCTGAGCTGACCACGCGTTTGTTTGCACCTATACTACACGCGGTGAAGGCGAGAACGCGTAGTATAATACCACCACACGTAGTATAGATTGATCACGCGTAGAGTGCTGTTATTTGCCAAAATTGATGAAAATGCATGTCTTAGGTATGAGATTAATTGATATTTTGTGAATTCTGAGATTGTGATCATATTTATTACCATGAATATGTTCAGAATTTTAATTAATTTAGTTATGTGATTATTTACTAATGTGAAGTTTTTGTGAGGAGATTGTATATGCATCTTATTTTCTTAAAAATGGAATATTGTCCATTTGGTAAATGTTGCTTATTGAGTTGTCAAAAACTCATGTGCGTTTTATGTCTGCCATATTCGACATTGGCAGGAAATTAGAGGAGATGCGAGAAGGGTAGCTACTGCTTGTTTACGACTCAAACTTCAAAGATTGAAGAAATCAAGGTGGGTTGTGCACAGTATTTTGCTATGTTTTGAGATAGGATGTATTTCATTATGTATGGTTGATTGAATATGGAAGTTTCTTGATTTCCTATTCTCTCATAATCAAAATATTTTGTAACTTGAATGTAGTTTTAACAATCCTTCTCAAAACATTGTAAAGTGGTTTTTCTCATCAATGCATGTATATTTTATTTTTAAAAAAAATAACATTATTATTTATACTATCATCAAACAATATGATATTCGAATTTAACTATTATCTCAGAAGAAATCTTATAATAACATGAGATGGTAGTTAAATTTGGGTGTCACAGGATACCTCCGATCGACTCAGATCGAAGTCATTTCTGCCAATCAACTCCTCCCAATATCCAGCCACGCCGACTCCAGCTGGAAATATAGTCGATAACTTCTCGAAGGCGTCACTGTCAGTGAACTCCTAATCATACAACCTAAATGCAAAGTTATACAAGGGCAATTAGTATTCCCTCTCTTCGGCCCAGAATATGACATAGATGTCATCATTATTCCATGCGTCATGACCCAAGCCACATGAAACGATGCTGCAAACTCGAGTGTCAGCTCCCCTATAGGCCGGGTTATCGATTGCAAAGAAGTAATCCCAGCCGTCGACGCTGATCAACTGTGTCACCTCATCGTGGAGCCCAAACAGCCGAAGGGTCTCCTCATCTGGTAAGTGAATGGGTGCGAAAGGTTGTCGCGTATCTTATCAAGGTGATCCGCACGATGTGGTTCATCTGGAAATTGGAGCATCTTAGCGAACTGCTCGGCTTCGGCTGGATCCTAGCCATGTCATGGGGTGGGCCTCTTTTGGCGAGATGGTCCTGCATCTGACATCTGCAACCAAAGAGAAAGAGAAGGTATCAGTAAAAACAACCAATCAGTTAAAGCATGACAACAATTTAGAAATTTAACCAAGAAACCCAATCAAAGAAATCACATAATTCCATTGTATCATAGCCCAATTGTTGTTTCAAAGGAGAAAAAAACAAAGTTAACTATTGGCATTCTCTAACATAACTCAAAACCACAAATTCATAAAAATTCATCAAATAGGAATGTCAATAATACACAATTATCCTCAATTACACACTTTTTCGCACAAAGAACATCTAATATTAAACACAAAATTCCTTAGGGTTACCAAAATCACAAAAAAAGGTCATAATTCATGCATCGTGTCATTACAAAGCCGGAATCAAGTAAAAATTATTCACTTAGAGCATTCCTAAGCATAATTACAACTCAAATTACCAGTAGGCTACAAGAATCACAACCAAAACTAAGGAGAAAACCCTAGAAATTCGGCCAAACTCAATTCCATCAACAAAAATCACAAAGAATGAAAGATAACTGTTCTCAATCGTGAAAATAAGCATTATTCAACACAAACAACCCTAAAAGAACCACAAAAAGTAGAAAAATTCACACTCTTACCCAAAAAATAACAAAAATCAAGTGTAAAATTAAGAGGGGAAAGTGAAAAATAAAGAGAAAGAGAATTCAAACCTTCATTTTGGCACAAAAACGACTGGAAATGGAGGGGGAATGGGTGGAATCGTGGGGGAAACGACTTGGGGGTGTTTTGACATGTTTTGGAATGAGGAGAGTTAGGGTTTCTGTCTATTCAAATCAAACACGTTGAAACAGTTTTGGAAATGATTTACGTAAACCTTTTTCAAACCGTTTCAGATTACGAAAAAGTGTTGTAAAAGGAATGGTTTGTGAAACGGTTTACATAAACCATTTGGCAAACCATTCTCAATTCTGAAAAATCCCTATTTCCAAAACAGTTAGTGAAATGGTTTATATAAATTGTTTTCTAAAATGTTCTAAAACTTTGGAAGTCACTGTAACTGAAACAATTTATGAAACATTATGTTGAAACTGTTTTTAAAACTATTTTAATTGAATCATTTTGGAAAATGTTTTCTCAATCTGGATCGTCACAAACCGGTTCAGAGTTGAGCCGCGAGCTTGACTTCGCGCGTATTTATGAGGTAAGTGCCATTTACACTTACCATTGTATGTCTTGTAAAACATCCTATACTTATTATGTATTTAATCATGTGATTAAACTTTATAATACTTAATATGCAGAATATTTAAAAACTTTTTCCTATAATAATACTATTATTAAAATCATACGTCAATTATATGCATAATAGTATACAGCCCGTCTTGTAGCTCAGTCCAGAACACGGCTCACGTTAGTGTAATACATCCCATGGGCACGATCCCGTATTATACTACCACGTTCCTGTTCCTCTGCAATACAGTACTCATGTTTTTCAGGCATGGTTTGTATGCAATTACTTTATTCCTGTAATTAACCATTTGTCGACTTGTTGTAAATCATACCTATTTTTTCATGTCATAAAACAATCATTTCATATCATCATAAAAACACACAGATCATACAACAACCATCTATACATATAATTCTGTTTGTTTGTAGAGAGAGAAAATGCTGAGGAGCGACAGCTGACCCACTAGCTGGCATGTCACTATGATCTTTCATTTACCATCTGTTCCTAAAACAAAAATTGCAGTTGTATGAGTTGCGGGCTCAGTGAGTAATCATACATATATGCATTTATCCATTTTAGGTATGTTTATGATTTTATCCATAATCTATCTATCTATTTATGTATAGAACATATCTTTATTCTCTTTATATCTAAATATCATATTCTTTTCTCTATTATTCATATGTTCGTATTCCTTTTATTTTTATCTGTTCAAATCATATAGTCTATGATCGCAACTATATTTGGACGTTCATATTCATACATAAGCCATGTAATAATTGAAGTACGTTTCTTATAATCACGTCATCCATATAAGATTTCCTATGATCATTTAATCAAGTATATATATATATATATATATATATATATCCTATGATCTTGTATTCTTTCATATCATAGTGTGGCTTATCTCAATTCATGTAATCACATGACTCCTGTATGATATCTCTGTGATTTTGAGAAACAACATAGAACGACATATAACTGTAACTATATACTGTATAATCTCCCGTCTCCATTCCGTCTCCAAAGATCGATCATACATATACCAATCCAATCACCTCACCAACACCATATCATATCATGTACCATATCAGGTACCATATCATATCACGTCAATCATATATCTCATCACACAATCGTATTATATGAATAGTGTAATGTACCTGTTTGCAATTTTGTATCGCATGTTGTTATTCGCATTTCAATCGTATAATTGCGCTCGTTTCCATTTTACATATTTCAACTCATATTTCATATTTTCTCTTTTTCTTCCTATCATATTTTTGTACAATTATTCACTTGTACATCATTGTGAATCGTATTTGCTGGTATACAATTGTATAATATTATTTCTGTAAATATGAAGTCATGAATGATCATGAACTTCTCATCGTATCACTATTTCTGTTTTTCTTTTAAATAAATATTTCTTATTCATTATTTCTTTATTTCTTCTTTATAAGTATTTTTAGATTTATTTAAATTGTATTATCGTAAGGTAAATTCCTAGAGTTCCACCTATAATCATATTTATCCTATCAAACATTTCAATCATCCAGATGCATATATGCTATCATTTTCTTTGTATTCAAAAATTTATCTTGTTGGTTATTTACGTGTATGCATCATCTTAATTCATTAAAACAAGCAAACACTTCGACTATATATATCATAGCATATCCTTTTTATTATCTTTTTCTTTAGGTGATCACACATAAAACTATACTTAAGTGAGTCTGGATTACTCACCCTTTAATCCGTATAAAATTCTCTAAATTATTGAGACTGCTCCAATCTCTTTATAGTCGTGTCTCCTTACGAATATTTTTTCTTCCTCTGACTCAATCTCTCTTTTTCTTTCTTTCTTATTCTCTCTATTTCATTATCTCTCAGATCTCCCATCTCTCTTTCTTTTCTATTTTTCTTCGTTATTTTTCTGTCAGAATGCACCCTTTTTATAGGCAGAATTTTGAAAATGGCACGGTATATGCTCAATGGCACGACCTATGCTTTAAAGCCACATCATGCTATAATTTTTGAGATTGAATTCAAGGTGCCAGATCATTTTTCTTCCTTGACAAGCCTTGTGCTTACATTGTCACACCCGTGCCTATTTTCATTATCATGCTTTAAGTCTCGAGACTCACATAACTCTGCCATATCAATTGACTTCAATGGCACGTCCAAATCAAGAATTATCATGCCCTGTGCTTCATGACACGCCCATGCCATTATGGAACGACCCAAACTCCACAAATGGGCACGGATTGTACTAATGGCATGCCCATGCCATCATGGTACACCCCATGCCATCAACACCCCCTATGGCATGCCCTTCCTCCTTTTAAACCTTAAATTTAAACATGCTATCAACCCTTAATCATCTCACATCAAACCTCAAATGTTCATTCATTTATCGTCTAATTTATCAATCTAATTAATCATTTTAATTATTTCTTAATCTTAGAACTTAAGGATGAGGATGTTACAATATTAACCCCTTATACCCTCCTTTCTTCCTGGAACTTTAATCTTTTATGTTTAATTAAATTCAACCCTATATCAACTCATAATTAACCTCTTATTTTCTTTGATTTATCAAATAAATTATTAATTTTATTAATCACTTTAATTATCATATTAATTATAGGATTTAAGGATGAGAATGTTACATCTTGCATCTGTATGGTTAATCATACATGATTAATATGCAAAGTTATTTTAAAATGATAGTTTCATATGTGTCTAAATGGAATTGATTGTTATGAGTGATATGTTGAACATATATTTGTTCTTGAGCTTTGGTTGCTTATGTGAGAATAGCATGTACTTAAATGTCTTATGAGCTTTGATTCTTGATGAATCTATGAGTGAGATTATGTATTGAGATGATGGCATGATTATGCTTTGATTACCTTATGATATGATGGTATATTTTTCTATTTATTAGCTTATGCCTTGGAGGATTTATTGATGTTATGCTCTTAAGGAATGTTTGGCTTATGCCTTTGATGTTCATATATGTTATGTTCTTATGAACTATGGAAATATGGAAAGCATGTGGTTTGATTTAATGATGAGCATTTGCTATTATGATGCATAACATGATTTGAGATTTATGGCCATATGAATTGCATATATTCATGTGTTACATGAGTATTGGTATGTAACACGTGGTCATGATTGATTCTGGGCGAGAGCTCGATGCCAGGCTGGGCCTGATGATGATTTTGAGAGAGATCTCGATGCTAACTAGGCCAAGGATATTCTGGACAAGAGCTCGATGCCAGAATGGATCTGAGGGAAAAGAAAAGGAAGGGGCATATCGTATGTGATTACATTGGCATCACATTTTCATAACATAATAACTTCATATATGCATTCATATGTTTTGGGTTGATGCCATGTACAGTTTTAGATGTTGAAATACTGAGTTTTGATGTTTGATACTGCTATACCTATTAATGGTTACTATGATGTTAAGATGCATATAAGTGTTGTGTTTAAGGAATAAAACATGTATGAGATATGAATGTGTGTTATGGTTTAACTATATGTGCAAGTATGTTTGGCTTAATGATGTGCTAAGTTGCAAAGGTATAGTTGTGTTTCTACTGTAGATTTGGTATCCAGAATGTTACAGTTAAGCACTAACTGATAAGAAACATGTTTGTTGCCTTTGTGTGTTAAAATTGAAAGTGAAATGTGCAAACCCGTAGGTCAGCACGCTCATTGTGCTGATAAGCACACCCTCGCACTGTGATCATTTCAGAGTCCACGAGTTCATGCCAGTGTTGTTATTTGCAGATGATGCTCAACACAGCACAACCCCGTGCTCAACACAGCACTACCGTGACACATGGAAAATATTCTAAACAGAATATAAACAGTAATTTACGAACAGATTCGAGTAGGAATTAAATAGGGATGATTTCCCTACAACATAACGTACTTAAATCGTAATAAATAACGATTATTTATCCATTAACTACTTTAGTAAGTGTGTAAAAGCACTTACTGAGTATTGAAAATACTCACTTTTGTGTGTGATTTATGATCTTGTGCAGATCGTAGATAGTTGTTGGACTCTAATACCTGTAGTAGACTGAGAGTTGGGTGATACAAGATTTGAGGTCTTGGCTCCTAGATTTTGATGTTTTGGATTCTGTATTCTGTACTTACTTTGTACATATGTATACATGCATTTTGGTTTGGTTTTAAACTAATATCATTAAAAAAATATAAATTATTGGAAAATAATATTTACAAAAATAGGTCTTACATGACATGCTAGACGATCAATACAGGAATGGAACTAGAGGAGTTCCAAAAGTAACAAATATCCATGTGAGTAATCTAACTCACTATTTGACTAAATAAAAACTGATTATAAATTGTTATGAATTATGAACTGCAAATGGTTATAGATTGTGAATATGATTAGGTTGCGAATTGATGAATATGAATATAAAATGAAATGATGATATGTGCCTACGAATGAGATTGATACAAATATAATGATATATATGCATACCAATATGATCGAAATAAAAATGATGATATATGTGAAATGTGAAATGTGTTGGATCAGGGGTGATCAACATTAAGTCTCTAACTTAGTTTTGATAATGTGTTAACTCGTTAAAGTGAAGAAGCTTGATCTGCAGGTAAAAACAACATTCTGGAAAGGATTAACATGCGTTAATGTTGGTTGGTAACGTATGTTATTCATATGGAAACCCAGCAGATGAGTAACGTATGTGGAGAACAGAGTGACATACGTTATTGTGATTAACGTACGTTAGAGAGTAGTGATAACGTACATTAGTACAGTTACAACATTGGACGAAGTAAAACAGAAAGTTACACGTGGTGGCTGATGGAGCATAACGTATGATAGGAAAAAATGGATTACATACGTAATTGATTAACGTATGTTTCAGGATCGAGTAACGTACGTTAACAACTCTGACACAGCATTAAATGCACGAGCATTTCAAACTCAAACGGCTAATTTATGTGTCTAAAGACCATAAACACAAGAGAGAGGTATAAAAGACCTGACATAACTGTTGGGAACTAAACTACAACTTCATAAACATAAAGTGCAATCTTGTGAACAAAGTTTTCATCATTTAACAAGCATTTGAGCAAAAACCTTTGAAGTTTGAGAGAAGCAAATTGTAATTGTTTTAAAGTGTTTGTGAGTGTCTTTTTGTTGAAGTTAGAATTATTGTAGTGAGAGTTTTAGTAAGTGATCATTGTAATAGAGCTCTCACTTGTCTTGAAAGTGAATTTGTAAAAGAAAGAAATTAGTGGAACTTTGCAAATCCTTAGTAAAAGGTACTAAGGTAGTGGAGTAGGCAAGGTTGTGTCGAACCACTCTAAATTCACATGTTATTTCTTCTTCCCTACCTCCTTACTTTATAAATTCACATCAATTCTGCAAAATCAAAGAAAATGGAAAGATTCAAGATTCAGCCCCCCTTCTCTTGAATCCTACACAATGAATATGGAAAAATGGAATCATATATACGATTGAAATGAAACAGGTATGTGAAATGTGAAAAGAAATGCAAAAAAGGTACGTGAACAATGTTTATTGATTTTGATATGTGAAATGATGATATATTAAATGATGTGATATGGAAAGGTGATGGAAAGGTGATAAATAATCGATCATTCAAAGACGAAAGTAATGAGACGGAAGTTAGGTCAACATGAAAAGGAGGTGGAAAAATATGTTCAAAATAAAAGTAATGAGAAGGAAGTTAGGAATTTATTATGAACGAGAACGTGCAAATATAAACTATATGATCTGAAACGAATAATGAATAATTAACAATTTAGTTTATATTAGGTTATATGAGTTGACTGATATCCGAAAAGGGTTGATATAATTGTTAATAATTAACTGATTACTCAGTGAGCTCACAACTCATACAACTACAACTTTTGATTTTAGGTACAAGTACAGATTTGGATAGGCTCGTGAGTTAGAGTATTAACTTGTGCTAGCGATCAGGTGGGTTAGTTGCTACCCGACACACTCTCTCTCCCGATGCCATCTAGGAGTTTGTTCATGTCACATTTTGCGTGTTGTTTGCTATGTTGATATATTATAGTCATAAGTGAGATATGGAGATGGTTGTTGTATATATGTGCTATATAGATGATTTACATATATATGAGATATAAGGTTGTTTGGGATGGTTATTGATCTAAAATGAATTCCTTGGGTGACTATGATACTTATATGATTTTTAGATAATAAAAACAGGTTGATTGCAGATTGATATCAGGGTTGCAGTAGTTCAACACAGGTCGTGCTTAATTGACACGATGACCTTGTTGAATAAACAAAGGACATGCTAGATAAACACGAGACCGTTCCCATGGGGGTGTTAATCAGCACAAGCCATGCTCATATGTACTGTAACTGATTTCCAGATAACACGAAGTCAACACGGGTTGTGCTCATGCACTGTCTGCCTGTGCTGGACCTTCGAATTGACTATTTCATTTTCGATTTAATCTACAATGTTCTCAGAATATATAAAAGAGAGAATATAGTTTCCAGAATAGAAAAAGTTTTTAAGTATTTATACTTAAACATATTAAATCAACATTAATTAAGGATTATATAGTTAATTAAGTTTAGGATGTTTTAGGAAACGTACCTGTTTAAGCCAAAATCATTGTACCTACATAAAAAATAAAACACTCCAAATAAAAACAAAAGAAACCAAAAGAAAGGACACAAACATAAACCTTAGGTTGCCTCCTAAGAAGCTCTTGTTTAACATTCTGAGCCTAAAGGATACCTCTAAACCGTGCTAGTGTCTAGAAAGGCGAGAGAACGTCTTTATCGAGGTCCAAAAGAACCTGTTCATGATATAATTTTAAACAGTGACCATTTACCTTGAACGTGCCTTTATCGGGGTGAGATACCTCAACAGTGCTATAAGGAAAGACTTGAGTCACTTGGAACAGACCGGACCACCTGGATTTCAGCTTCCTAAGAAAGAGCCTCAATTGGGAGTTGTACAGAAGAACATAGTTGCCCTCGGTGAAGTTCTTCGTATGTTTGATACATCGGTCGTGGTAATGCTTGAATTTTTTCGTGTAAAGCTTACTGTTCTCATATGCTTCCATCCTCCATTCATTTAGCTCGTTGTGCTAAAGTTTTCTGTGCGTACCTACATTCCCTTTTTTTCATTCTAGTTATTATCATGGAGGGATGAGGAAGATTAGAGATACAGTTAAATATCTATGATTACTAATCCCCTCCTCTTTTTTAGAATTAGATAAAAGAGAAAGAATAAAAGAAGATTCAATCTCAGTGAAATAGGGAATTCGTGCCCAGGCTTTAGCTTCAAGTAAATTTATTAATTTCAATTTCTAATGGCCCAAAATGCCTTATGCTCAAGTTGAACCGGAAGGTGGCATGCTTTTCTATAGACTAGTATAAATGGTGTGAAACTTGTGTGTGTCTTAAAGGCAGTACAATAGGCCTACAAAGCATGCTCTAATTTGACCGACCAGTCTTTTTTATGACACTCAATAGATTTTTTTAAGATACGTTTTCAGTTCTCGATTAGTGACCTCTATCTGACCACTAGTTTACGGGTGATACACAATTGACACTCTATGAGTAACACCATACCTGTTAAGTGTTTTAGAGAATTGACTGTTGCAGAACTGTGAACCCCTATCACTAATAATTGCTTGAGGTGAGCCAAACTAAGAAAATAACAACTTAGAAACTTCACTACAACCCTAGCATCATTAGTAGGTAAGGCTTATGCCTCAATCCATTTAGACACAGTCTACAGTAACCAAGATGCACCTATGACCATAAGATACACATAAAATTAATCCTCCACACATCAAACACTTCGTAAACAACAACAGAATTTTGAGTCATTTCATCGTAACGAAAGATATTACCTGAGCGTTGACAGTTGTCGCAAAAGGAAACATACCTCTATGCATCCTTGAATAAAGTGGGCCAATAGAAACCTACCTCTAATGCTTTTCATGCTGCGTGATTGGTGTTGTAGTGACCACCAGTCGGTCCTGGATGATAGCGACTCAAAATCTGCCATCCTTCTTCACAGAAACACATCACTAGATCACTTGATCTGCGCAAATACGAAATAAAAATAGTTCTTCCCAAAAATAGTACTTCATATCAGAGAAGAATTTCTTCTTCTGCTGATATGACAGTTCTTTTGGAAGAACATTAGCTGCCAAATAATTTGCAATGTCGGCAAACCATGGGAATTGAGTACTTACCTCGGTCAGTGCAAACAGTTCTTCATCAGGGAAAGAGTCATTGAGTGGCAGTTTTGTTTTTAGGTCGTCGATAACGCCCTACAGACAAGACATATGGTCAGCCACCACATTTTTGCCTCTGCATTTGTCTTTGATTTCCAACTCAAACTCCTAAAGTAGTAGTATCCACCTAATCAATCTGGGCTTCGCATATGTCTTATTCAATAAATACCTCAAAGCCACATGGTCAGTGAAAACAACAACTTTTGAAAGAATTAAGTATGAACAGAATTTATTAAAGACAAATACAACAACGAGTAGCTCTTTCTCTATAGTGGTGTAATGCAATTGAGCTTTATTAAGCGTCTTCCTAGCATAATAAATACGTTGAAATTGTTTACCATGTCAATATCTGAGAACAGTGCCTATGGAAAAATTGCTAGCATCGCACATCAACTCAAAAGGAAGACTCCAATCAGAAATGACTAAAATAGGAGCATGAGTTAATTTACTTTTTAGTATCTCGAAAGCAGATAAACATGCTTCATCAAAATCAAAAACTACATCTTTTTTCGAATAACTTGGTCATCGGTCAGGTGATTTTTGAAAAGTCTTTTATAAACCGACGATAAAACCCGGCATACCCTAGGAAACTCCTTACCGCTTTAATGAAAATTGGGGGTGTAGATTTTCAATGGTTTCAATCTTTGCTCAATCTACCTCTATCCCACGACTGGAAATCTTATGTCCTAGAACAATGCCATCGAGGACCATAAAATGACATTTCTCCTAATTTAGCACCAAATTGGTGTCTTTGCAATGTTTTAGAACACAAACCAAGTTTTGCAAACATTGCTCAAAAGAATCACCAAATACAGAGAAGTCGTCCATAAATACCTCCATTACGTCTTCTACAAGATCGTCGAAGATGGATCAATCCCTCGAATGTTTAAAATCTTCCATGTTGATGCTCTCTTTTGCTCTTGGAGCACTATCAGTAGTTGCTTCTTTTGCTTATCCTGCAAGATAGATGAGATTATTACAGGCAGTTTATTATTTGGGGCCAAAAACGCATACTCTAAGTGATCCGGTAAGGTCTTCAATACAAAAACGGCGGATCTTCGAGTGAAGTCTTCAGTCTCTACACATTACTCTGATCAAGCCCCTCAAATTGCGATTTGCGCGTCATAAAATCTAAGGCTTCAAGGTGTGTGACTTGCTCGAATACTTAGATATCATCTGTGTCTGCATTTTTTCCTTGGATCAAACATCGTCTAGTGGATCTGTGTATGTCAATTCCTTCCAACAAGTAGATAGAGAGGAGTGAGATGAATTGATAAAATACCAATGGTCATCCTACCTAAAAGAGTGATGTAAAGACTTTGATATCAGAAAAGTAACCTTTCCTCAACAACTCGCAATATTTACCGTCACTAACATCTCTAATAGCTCTAGCAGTGGCTAAAAATGGACAACCTAAGATCAAAGGGACCTTAACATATTCATTTCTAGAATCACAAAATCAACAGGAAATATAAATTTTTCCACTCTCACTAAAACATCCTCAATCTTACCTCTAAAATGTTTACCGTTCTATCTGCCAACTTCAAACTCATCCTAGTGGGTTGAGGTTCACCTAAGCCTAGCTATTTAAACATATTATATGGCATCAAATTTATACTAGCTCCTAAATCAGCTAAGGCTTTTTCACATAACAAACTACCAAAAGAGCAAGGTATGGTTCTGGCAACTTATTCTTTAGGATTGCAGAACATTCCTGGATCATCAAAAATGTGGATATTTATTCCAACTTTCGATTGTTAGACAACAATTCTTTTAGAAACCGAGCGTACTTGGGCATCTGTAATAAAGCCTCGACAAAGGGAATGTTAATATGTAATTGCTTGAACATGTCGAGAAACTTACCAAACTGTGCGTCCATGCGCTCTTTGTTCAATCGAGTCGAATATGGGATCCTGGGTTTGTATTTTAAAAGTGGCTCCTTGGTTTCGGTTTCTGTTGGAGGTGGAGTCGCCTTTTTTATTGACTGACAGACTGGTTTCCTTAGTAGGTACCTACACAAATATGTCAGATGGTGCATTTTTTACAGTATTTGGTACCTGAGGAAGTTCTCGACCGCTCTGAAACTTGATTACTTGGACATGCTCTCTCCGATTAATCTCTGTGTTGCCAGGCAGAGCACTTGATTGTCTTTTTTAGACTACCTTCTCTAATTGCCCCACTTACTTCTCTAAGTTGTGGAGTGATGCTTCAGTGTTGCGCATTGAGGTCTCTACTATCTGGAAGTGGGTGTCCATTACAGGAATAAACTTTGAAAGAATATCCCCTAAATTAAATTTGTGCTCACTGGATGGGTTTGTTGTTGCTGTTGTTAAAAACCAAAGGATTGATTTTGTTGTGTTCCTCCTCAAGAAAAATTCGAATGGTTCTGCCATCCCTGATTATAACTCTGGGTATTCTGTTGATGTTGGAATTGCTGCCCTGAGTAATTGTGCACTCTGTGGCATTCCTGTGCATCCTGGCTACCATCTTATGTAGGCAAAACATCCCACGTATGAATAAACTGTTTTCTTATTTTTTATAATTGGAAATAAAGAACGGGGCGAGAAGTTCATTAGTGCAAAATGTTCCAATTGAAACAGGTTGGAGAACGTTGTGTGTAGACCGTTTGACACCCTGTTTCATTCGTTTCAGCAAGACAGTCGAGTCGAACGGGTATAGAAACGGCTTTGACAAACCATTCTTAACATCGTTCGTCAATGCTGGAGCAATTATATAGCATAGATGGCAGAGAATGTACCTCATTATGGTCCAAACTATAATCCCTTACCTAAAATTAAAGATATATAACACAAAAACACACCAAAACAAACTAAAAATGTACCTCCCAAAAAGCGTTTATTTAACGTCCCAGCCTGACGGTTACCTCTAAGTCGAGCTGGGCTCTAGAGGACCGAGGTTGATGAAATCCTTATCAAGATCCAAAGGACCCATCCATGATAGAATTTAAGTCTGTGATCGTTTACCTTGAACGTACCTTTGTCGGGGTGTGTAACCTCGACAGTTCCATAAGAAAAACTTAGTTCACCCTAAACGAAGTACACCATCTTGATTTCAGCTTCTTGGGAAAAGTCGTAGATGGGAATTGTGTAGAAGAATGTTGTCACCTACGACAAAGTTCTTCGTGGGCTTGATATGCCTATCATGATAACGCTTAGAGCGCTCCTTGTAGAGTTTGCTATTCTCATAGGCTTCCATTCTCTATTCCTCCAACTCATTCAGTTGTACTTTCTTGTGTTCACCTACAGCAGACAAATCAAGATTGGTAGATCTTATAGCCCAAAATGCTCTATGTTCTAGTTCAACTGGAATGTGGCATGCCTTGCCATAAACCAACCTAAATGGAGTAAAAACTGTGGGTGTCTTATAGGCAGTGCGATAAGCTTATAAGCCATCTTCTAGTTTAACTGACCAGTCTTTTCTATGATGCTCTCTTGACTTTTCTAAAATCCATTTCAATTCTTGATTTGTCACTTCTACCTAACCACTGGTTTGTGGATGATAGGCAGTGGACAATTTATGAGTAACACCATATTTGTATAAGATTTTTGAAAACTGATTGTTATAAAAGTGTGTCCCTCAGTCGCTTGTGATTGGTCGAGGTGCACCAAAACGAGAAAATAAATATTTTAAAAACTTAATAACAACTCTAGCGTCATTATTACGTAAGGTGTGCGCCTCGAACCATTTCGAGACATAGTCCACAGCAACGAGAACATATTTATTACCATAAGAAGTAGGGAACAGACTTATAAAATCGATTCCCACATATCAAACACTTCACACACAACAACAGCATTCTGAGACATTTCATCGCGGTGAGAGATATTACCTGATCATTGATATCTCTGCACGTCTTTGAACAAAATGGGCCAGTAAAAACTTGCCTCGAGTACTTTCTGTGCTGTGCGATTAGCGTTGTAGTGACCACCAGTTGGTTCTGAGTGGCAATGGTTCATAATTTGCCAACCTTCCTCGACGAAAACACATCGTCGCATAACCTGATCTGTGCAAACACAAAACGAGAATAGTTCTTCCCAAAAATAGTATTTCAAATCAGAGAAGAATTTCTTCTTCTGCTGAAACGAGAGGTCCTTGGGAAGAATATTAGCTGCGAGCTAATTAGCTATATCAGCGAACCATGTAGTTTGAATGATTACCTCGGCCATTGCGAGCAATTCTTCATCAGGGAAAGAGTCATTGAGTGGCAACTTTTTTTTTGGGTAATAAGTGACACCCTCCAGATGAAACATATGGTCAGCCGCCACGTTTTTGGCTCTGCGTTTGTCTTTAATTCTCAAGTCAAACTCTTGAAGTAGCAGTATCCACCTAATCAACGTGGGCTTTGCATCTGTCTTATTCAGTAAATATCTCAAGGCCGCATGGTCAGTGAAAACCAAACCTTTTGAAAGAATTAAATATGAACAGAATTTTTCAAAGGCAAATACAACACCGAGTAACTCCTTCTCTGTAGTGGTGTAATTCAACTGAGCTTCATTAAGTGTTTTGCTAGCGTAATAAATAGGCTAAAACTGTTTTCCATGTCGCTGTCCAAGAACAGCGCCTATGGAAAAATTGCTAGCATCACACATTAACTCAAAAGGAAGACTCCAATCAGGTGCGACTAAAATGGGAACATGAGTCAATTTAGTTTTCAGTAACTCGAAAGTAGATAAACATACTTCATTAAAATCAAAGACTGCATCTTTTTCAAGTTACTGGGTTATCGGTCAGGTGATTTTTGAAAAGTCTTTTATAAACCGAAGATAAAGCCCGATATTTCCTAGGAAACTCCTTACCGCTTAACGGAAGTCGGGGGTGGTAGATTTTCAATGGTTTCAATCTTTACTCTATCTACCTCTATCCCACAACTGGAGATTTTATGTCCTAAGACAATGTCATTGGTGACCATAAAATGACATTTTTCCCAATTTAGCACCAGATTGGTATTTTTGCAACGTTTTAAAACACGCACTAAATTGTTCAAACATTGCTCAAAAGAATCACCAAAAATAGAGAAGTCATCCATAAATACCTCCATTATGTCTTCGACGACGTCGTCGAAGATTGCCATCATACACCGCTGAAATGTGGTCGGTGCATTACAGAGTCCAAACAACATTCATTTTGTAGGCAAAGGTGCCATAGGGGCACATGAAGGTTGTCTTTTCCTGGTCCTCTAACACAATTGGAATCTAAAAATAGCCTAAAAGACCATCGAGAAAGAAATAAAAAGAATAACCCACTAACCTTTTAAGCATTTGGTTAACAAACGGCAGTGGAAAATGGTCCTTGCGAGTGCCATCATTGAGTTGGCGGTAGTCAGTGAACACACGACACCCAGTAACTATACGAGTCAAAATGAGCTCGTTCTTCTCATTCGCTACCACTATCATCCCTCCTTTCTTTTGCACAACCTGTACTGGACTGACCCATGCACTATCCGAGATAGAATAAATAAGACCTCCATTGAGTAGTTTAATTAATTACCTCAGTGCAAACTACGTCTTTCATCTTTGGATTTAGTTGACGCTGAGGTTGAACAATTGGCTTGTACTCATCCTCCATCAGAATCTTATGCGTGCAAAAGGATGGGTCAATTCCTCGAATGTCTAAAACCTTCCATGCCAGTGTTCGCCTTTACCTTATCCTGTAAAACAGATGAAATTATGATTGGTAATTTATTATCCAGGGCCAGAAATGCATACTCTAGGTGGTTTGGTAAAGCCTTCAACTTAATAACTGGTGGGTCCTTGACACGTCTTTAAACGATGCTAAAGAAATGTGATAAAGGCAAGCGCACCTATCGCATATAGTATAGAAAAATGAAGTGTCGAGTGTCGTATCCACGGGTCCGGTCAAGTACTACTATTCTCAATTTAATTTATTATCTAATCTCACAAAATGATTGTTGATTTTTAACTTGTAAAACAACTAAATGAAATAAATGATGAAACAAATAAAATACGTCAAAGGATAAAATTGTAAATTCAATGATGAATAATAGATATCTAGATTTCGATTCATCCCACGATTT
>CANYCX011790944.1:0-18775 GCA_948193385.1 Breynia disticha f. nivosa | reverse complement strand
TAATTTGCAATTATCTCTTTCCATCTATATCTCCTAGACTTTAGGAACAAGTTGTAACACACCATTATAAAAACTCTCATCTCTGCTGTGTTTAATATACGAAAGAATTAAAACCCCAAACCTACTCTTTTTACTTCTCTTATTTTATGGTATCAGAGCATGGTCTCATAGACCTATGCACATTTCTCTAAACAACCATGGAAATCAACGCACCTGAATCATCCACCACATCAACTCAACATTCCTCTGCACCAATTATTCATGTACAATCTGAAGGTTCTAGCTTTAGTGCTGGAATCATCCTCACAGAAACCAACTATGACACTTGGTCTCAAATAATGGAGATTCACATAGCTGGACGAGAAAAACTAGATTATATCATGGGAAAATCTCCTCAACCTGAAGAAATCAATCCTTCATATACAAAATGGTATACTGAAAATCAGAAAATAAAAGGTTGGCTGCTCACCTCAATGGCTCCGGAAATTATGAAATGTTATCTCTGTCTCTGAACTGCTAGAGAAATCTGGAATTCTCTTGCTAAAGCATTTTATGATGGATCTAATGAAACAAAAATTTTTCTCTCAACCAGCGCGCATTCGTAAGTCGTCAATCTGGTCGTTTTCTTCCAACTTATTATGGTGAATTGGTTGAACTTTTCCAGGAACTTGATTATCGAGACAAAGTGAAGATGAAGGATCTAGAGGACATCATTATGTACAAGGCATCTATTGAAAAATTGAGAATACGTATTTTTCTGAATGGTCTTGATGCTGAGTTTGATCAAGTAAGAGGTGAAATCCTTCGAATGGATCCAAGTTTGGATCTTGAACGCACAAATGCATATGTTCGAAGAGAAACAACCCGAAAGAATTTAACTAGTGATTTGGCCTCTACAGATGCAGTGACTATGATAGCAAGAAAAAATAATTCTTCTACACAACAGTCCAACAGTAGTACCATTCGAAGCTTTGAGGTTGGAGGTAAGCAGTCTAACTCTACTAGACATTGTACACATTGTGGTGCCACAGGACACACTCAAAGTCGCTGCTATGATCTCATTGTTTATCCTGATTGGTGGAATCCCTCAAAGGCACCTAAACGTAAGCAAAAAAATGCTACAAATGCTTCTGCTTCGACCGTTATAGCTGAAATCGCTTTTGAGAGCGCAACTTTACATGCTTCCTCACATTCGGCAAGTAAACCTTTGGGTAAGCCATGGATTATTGATTCTGGAGCAACTGATCACATGTCTTTTGATACTATATCTGTGTCTAAACTTAAACCATCTAAACAATCTGTTGTGACCACAGCTAATGATGTGGAAGATAATGTTATTGGTGAGGGATCTTATGCTTTGAATAAACTCAACTTAGATTCTATCCTTGTAGTCCCATCACTAATTTCAACTTGCTTTCTGTGTCTCAAATCACCACCTCTTTAAATTGTGTAGTAATTTTTGGGCTTGATAATTGTGTTTTAAAGGACGTCAAGACGAAGGAGACGATTGGATGTGGTACTAAGAAGGGTAGGCTCTATTATTTTGATCTTGCACCATCAAGTTTATGTGCTTTAACCTAGATCCATTCTACTACAAGTTCAGAATCAACTTCAGACTATTCAGATATCTGGTTATGGCACAAATGTTTAGGTCACGTTTCATTTGGATATTTGAAGTTGTTATTTCCTAAGTTATTCTCAAAGACATCTCCATCATTGTTTAAATGTGAAAGTTGTGAATTGGAAAAAATTCATTGTGTTCACTTTCCATTAAGCTTGAATAAAATTTTTATGCCATTTATGCTTGTGCATTCTGATGTTTGGGGTCTTGCTAAAATTCCTACTTTAAGTGCATCTCAATGGTTTGTGTCCTTTATTGATGATTATAGTTGCATGACTTAGGTTTGTTTAATGAAGTCTAAGTAGGAGGTGTGCTCTTTATTCAAGCAGTTTCATGTGATGGTTGCTACACAATACAAAACTCCAATCCAAGTGCTTAGAACTAATAATGGTGGAGAGCTTGTCAATCATGAATTAAAGCAGTTTTTGGATCTTCATGGTATTATTCATCAAACTACATGTCCATACTATCCTCAACAAAACAGGGTTGCTGAGAGAAAAAATTGCCAGCTTTTAGAAATGGTTCAAGCCATGTTATTTGAAGCTAAAATGCCTCTTCAATATTGGGGAGAACCACTTTCTACTGCTACTTATGTGATAAATCGCACCCCCTCTAGAAGCATTAACTCTGGTACTCCACTTGAAACTCTAACACAAAAATTGGCCTTGCCACCAGTGTCAAATTTACCACCTAAGGTGTTTGGGTGCACTTCCTTTATTCATATACCCCAACATGCTCAACATAAGCTCCAACCCAAAGCTCTACGGTGTGTATTTGTTGGCTATGGTCTTCATCAAAAAGGATATAGGAGCTATCATCCAAGTACTCATAAAATGTATATCACTATGGATGTCAAGTTCCATGAAGGACAAATGTATTTCTCTACTACTGACATTGCAAGTCAAGGGGAGAAGAGAAGTGACTTGCAAACTTTAATCTACCCAAATGATTTGAGCAATCAAAGTGAGACTGTGGAGCTAGGGAAGACAATTGAACCCGAACCCCGTGGGGAACCCGTTCCCCATCCCCATTTTGACAGGGAAATCTCCGGTTTGACCGGGTTTGGGGACGGGGACGGGGATTCCCTGATTGGAAAACTTTGGGACGGGGGCGGGGATGATATCCTCTCCATCCCTGCGGGGAATCCCCGTCCCCGTCGGGTAATACCCGTATCCAAACCTGTTAATATATATTAATTATATATTTATATTACATATATGTTATTAGTATTATTTTATATATATGTATTATAATTATTTTTTTACAAAAATATTGTATTATAATTATTAAAATTTAAATTATATATATATTTTATTTATATATATTTTTTAAAAAAAATAAAATTTAGTATTAAAGAGGGTATCAGGGATCCCCGATACCTGACGGGGACGGGGATGGTATCCAAAATACCATCCCTGACGAGAACGGGGACGGGGACGGATTTGGGTTTGGGTTTTCGGGGACGGGGACGGGGAATAGGGTCCCCGAAGATCCCCGTCCCCGTTGCCATCTCTAATTAACACCCATTCACTGCTTTCCCAACCTTCGAACCGGAACAGGTATATACTAGTCCAGGCCGGTTTCGAGCTAGGTCAATTCGTCGAACTACTAATTTTGGTCGAGTCAGTTTCAATTCAGTCGCCTTTATCAAATATAATCTCCCTTTTATTTTTTTTGGTAAAACAAAATATATTAAAAATGTGAATCGACAATGGCACAATTTATGATATTAGCAAAAGCATGGTTGAATTACTTTAATGATCTGTTTTTTAATTAGTCACAATTCAAACTTTAATTAGCCAAAAAAAAAAAGAATATATATTAGGGCACCAGAAAACGACGTTAACAGAAAGAAACAAAAAGAATGGATTCCGACAAAACACTACCCACGTTTAAATCTCCTCCTCCTCAACACCAGATGGATGCAGATGAGGACGACGATAATGTCAAGCAGCTTGGCCAATGCTCCTCTCTTTATCTCTCTTTACAGGTAACCATAAACATATCTAAGAAAATAATTGGAACTTTAAAACCATTCAATTGTAAAAAAGTTTCTGACTTTTTTCTTTTTGCAGGATTGCTTGGTTGAGAATAATCGGAACTGGAAAGCTTGCCAAAAGGGTATTGTGTCTGTGTTTTTCCCTTATGTTAATTTTGTGATTTGATTTGGATTGTTTTGTGTTTTGTTGGTTGTTTGTGATGTGTTTGTGAAATTGCTCAACAGAAGTTATGGCCTTGAAAGCTTGCAATGAGAGGAGGAACAAGCAATCTAAGTGAATCGCTGCGTACATCAATCGGATTGTCTTTAATTATTTTGATTAGCACTCTTGAACTTCAAATTGTTGTGTTTTGAGTTTCAAATGCAAACGGAAAAACTAAAGCTAACGGCCTTTTTTACGGCTGAAGAAGCACTCTTGAACAATCAATCGTTGGTGACCAATTTTGAAAAATGCCAAGACAATGGAACACTATTATTTCAACATCTCATTCAAATTCGATTATCATACACAACATAATGCCAATGTTCTTCAAGTTACATTCGGCAGAAGCTCCTTTGGTACCGTGTTACCAATTAGTCACAGGCGACGAGACCATTTTATTACAGTCATGAAAGAGATTACTTAAGCAGGCACAAACTTGATTGAAATGCTGTTGACACAGTGACGTTCATCAGTTGGAACCTTGTGACCTTCACCTTTGAAAACATGGCCCAAATGTCCCCCACAAGCTGAGCAAGTTATCTCAGTTCTTCTCCCATCTGGGTCAGGCTAAAGACATCACAGTGTTTCAATTTCAATGCACAATTACATCAACCAAAACTGGAACAATTGAAAGAATATGGAAACTCACACAACGGTGAATGGCTCCAGGGAAACCTTCAAAGAATGCAGGCCAACCACAGCCTGAATCAAACTTCGTGGTGGACTTATAGAGTGGTGTTCCACAACCAGCACAGTTGTAGACTCCTTCCCCAAAGAACTTGTCATATTCTCCTGTGAATTTTACCCTGCAAATTACCAAGTTCTGATTACGAGCACGAAATGACTTTGCTGGTTCAAATGGTTTTTATGAAAGAACCACAAAGATGGATGCCAAATCCTCCAAACCCACAAAAAAAATTCCAAACCCATCACAGGAAACACATAAAAGATGAAAACTTCACAAATTTCATCTCAAATAAACCACATCTGAAGAAGTGTAATGGCATTGAAAACTTACTCAGTTCCTTTTTCACGAAGAATGTGGAATTGTTCAGGAGAGAGAATTGCTCTCCACTCTTCCTCAGTTTTGTTGACCGAACCAGCCATTACCAACACAGCTCCTTCGAAGAATTTAGGACAAGAAATGGTAATGGAAGTGATAATGATTTGTTAAATAAACAATGCCACTGACATGTATTTAGACGGAATATTGGTTCGATACAACTTAACTCAGTTAAGGCAAATTCTCTAATTAACAATCCAATCGTAATTCACTAAAACGATTCCAACGTATAGCATTCCATGCTTCTGAACAAACCATAAACTCGCCTCTGCTTCTTATCCTCTTTCCAAGACATCCTCAAAACCGGACATCGCGGGTGTTTTCACGACACGTGTTATTATTAGAGATGGGTATTTTTGTCTTCTCCTGTAATGTTGTCCGTAAGATTTATTGAGTTTTTTAACCGAATTAACTGATTACGTAACTTTTAAAAACATTGACCAAATTGATTGAAATTTACCCTTTTAGCAAAACAAATTAACTTTTTTAGTCGGTTTGATTGGTTAATCAAATTAACTAAAATATAAATTGTACATTGAAAATACAAAGGCACTTAACAATTCTAAAAAATAACAATTATGTATAGTTAAATTATCTCAATTACCACTTCAAAAAAAGAAATTATCTCAATTACGTTCAATGAAATATAAAATTCTTTAAATCTTCATGAAATCTGAAATTGATCGTTTTCGTTTACTAATATTGCTTTTTATGTCAAAAAGAAAAATACAAACAATAAGTTAGATACATATAAATAAAAAATTAATATAAAATCATTTTTAGTTACATGTTTAATTTTTTTGAATATTGATTTTATTAAAATGCGATGATGTTCAATCTTAATAACAAATGATAGCATTCATAATTTAAGAAATCTATAAACTCTTACATACATATACTAAAAATAACATAATGCCACAAATCAATTGAAATAACATAGGAATTATTTGTCATTAACTTTTCACCAATTTTAATTTTTCATATAAGGAATTTCATAATGTAATTATACAACATTCTTAGAGTTTGTCAGTCCAGATCCAAATTTCATCATCTTAATTTATTTTCCATTAGTATATTCCAAGTGTATGTACTTATAATTATCTGTTAACTTTTCACCAAATTCACTGAAACAACCCGATTTTTTCAGTTAATTTATAGTTCATTTGTTCGGTAAAACAAAAATTTCATATGCTCATATTAGGTGAATTGCACTATTATATACTTTATACAAAATAAAAATATGGTTGATCAAATTTTTTCAGAGATTTTTACATGAATTTAAGATTTAATAAATAAAATTCATTTATAATATGTGTATAATTTAATTGGGATAATTAAGGGCATCAGTGAGTTTTAAAAAAACATAAAAGTTTAGTTTTAGAAAAAAGTGTGAATATTAAATGATGAAATCATAAGTTTGGATGTAAAACGAAGCAATAATTAATACCGGAAAATTATAAGAATACCTACTATAAGAATTTTTTATATATTAATGTCAGAGTATATTTTAACTTTTGTGAAAATGTCATAATTGATTTCTTTTTTCTATAAATACATGATTTTAGTTTTCAAAATTTGAAAATGCTCAACCTTCAATTTAATTTTAAAAGTGAACTAAAAAAATATCTCCCAATTTTAAGGAACTACATCAATAAAACTAACTTCTTAATTAATTTTTAAAAATAATGTCAACTTTTTATGTATAACAATAACCAATATTTTGACAATACTCAAACATAAAAAAGCTGCAGAACATAACACTCAGATTAACACCAATAAACTAATTTGATGTTCAAAATTTTATTATTTACAAATAAATTAAGAATGAATAAAATTCATTTTTGTTCATATATATTCATTGTAAAAAGTGTGAAAATATCAATTAGAGTCCAACATTTTGGTCTTACAAAAATTTTATGAAACTTTAGTTATTGCGTGTTCATTTTATTTCATTATATTTACAATGGTGAATTACAACATTTAATGATTGAGTATTTATTAACATTTTTAATAATGTTCATACTTGTTCATAAGTTTATCATTAATACGTATTGATTTTTAAATTAGATATGAAAATATGAATGTTCAAATTTTTTCAAATATGAATAGCTTAATTTCAATAATGATCATATTATTCGTTACTTTCAGTATAAGATTTTAATTTATTTTAGTGACGACATATATCAATTAAATAAATGATAACGAAAAATGTTCATATTTGTTCTTTCACGTTCATATAATAGTGAATTTTCATATTTATCGTATTCATTATTGTTCATATATGTTCGTAAATAATAATCATATTTATTTGTTAAAAAATCAGAATATACAGTTCAAATAAGAAACTAACTACTTGCTGAAAATTAGGAGATTCAAACGACGCAATCCATGAAGAGAATATATGTTTATATTATTCATTATTATTCATACATGAATAGAGAATAAAAGTAATTTGCTTTGGTTAGAATTGTAATGGAAAAGAAAAAATTAACTACAACAAAAAATCAGAAACGTTTTTTAAAATTTGATAGTTTGAATAAATTTGATATTTTTAAAGAATCAAAATAATAAATGGGCACTTATACACGTTTTAAACTATAAAGTAGTATTTACACAAAAGAGCAAATATTGGTGAATATTCATACAAATAGAAACTCAAAAGTATGTAGTTTACATAATTATTTAATACGTCTTTAGGAGACTGGGTCCAAGTTCCGAACTCGGCCCATGAACTGATTTCAATTTGTGGCCCAGCTCGACCTTAAAACTACTCCCTTTCCTTGTCGTGAGAGATTCAAACACTGAGGCAGAGCTAAACAGAGAGTGTGAGACATAGAAGCTAATTCGATTGGTAATTACTAACGAGGATTGGGTAAGGGATTACATATTTATAATTGCATCAATGCGGGAAACATCATTCAACAGAAGTGCGGGTCCACAAGGACCTCCATCGTCGCAACCTACTTTCGGCACTCCCACGCCTCCTCTCTCTCGCCCTCCCCCTCCCCCCAGGTCTGTCAATTTCGCATTTCATTTCTTTTGAAGATTTGATTATTTTTTAAATTTTTTTCTGACTTTCGTTGCATTGCTTTATTTTTTAGCCCTTCAGTTTCACCTGTTGACAACAGCAATCACTTTCCCGCAAGAGCTAGATCACCATCTTCAGCTGTAAACAATAATGATTCTTTTGGAATTGTTCGTCCTACTTTTGGTCAAGGCCACCGGTAATTTGGAGTCCTGTGCTTAATTCTTGTGAGTGAGAGCAGGAATTGTTATTTTTACCATTCTGTGGAAAATGATGGAGCTAAGTTAGTTAATCGGATGGAGTTTATAGATTTATATGTTATCACATAACTCTCAATCATGATGTCATTTTTAATCTAATTTGGGAGCCATACTTAAAATTAGGGGGTTTGCTGCTTTAATGCTTGAGCATCTGTCTTTGTTGACACCGCTTAAAGTTGTAGTCATTTCTTTTGAGGGTTTTTCTTTTGTCTTCTTTTTCTTCCCCTTTAGTGCTTTCGCAGAAATTACTCAGTGTTGCAGCTTCTGACCATTGCCAGTCTCATAAGTGAAATTATTGTGTGATCTGGTCAACTCTACTTATTTATAACTTGGCATAAATTTGTATTTTAATCTAGGTCTGCTCTGTCTTCATCTATGCGGGATAATCAGCCAATTCCAAGAAAAATTTCCAACTCATGGGTTCGTCAAGATTATTCCTCAAGCTTACCACCCAGTACAAATTCTTATGATTCTAGCAGGGCTGCTGATGCTCGTGCCCCTAAGCGAACCAGGTCGCCACCTGTTCCTCCTAACAGTGATGTTCTGCAGGAGAACTTCAATATTTCCCAGAATGAGTCTAAGAGGTACTCTCACTAATATATTTAGGTTTACTATTTCCTTTAATTTTTTTACTTTAGCATTTTCATGAGTTAAATGTTTGGTGTTAATAAAAAACTGTTGTAAGTTGTTTTTTTTTTCAGTGTTCAACCTTTTTCTTAAGATGCCCTTATTTTATTAAAAAAATGATTGGCATTTAAATTCAAATGTAATGATGCAGTGTGAGGTGATTCAATATATGCACTTTCAGAGTTGAATAGAAAATTTTAGATGAGAAATGCACTCGATATGTTTTGCTTGAGCGATGCCAAACTGGACTTTTGAAATTGCGGTTAACAAGTGGCAGGACTGGAGCAAGAGAGAAGCCGAAAAAGGATATGTCAATGAATATTTAAAGGATAAAGTGAACAATTTGCTGTATAGGGAGATAAGATGAGTAACAATGTATTGCTTCTTTTCATGTTGGTGGGGGTGAAATCTATATAAGTTTCTTGTAACTATTTTTTGTTGTTTGAGATGGGGAGAAGGTTAGCATTTGAATTTCTTGTCTAGGAATTGAGGATGGTGAATGAGAAGAGTTCCAAGGTTGTGACTTGTGAATTGTGATGACTGATGAAATTTTTTCCCTTTTCATTCACAGATATGGAATATTGATGTATAGATTTCACATATAATGCCATTGTGCAGATGGTGAATGTACTTGGAAATGGGACAATGATAATGAAACTTGCATCATGACATTATCTCTTACTATGACATAATAGTTTTAAGGACAATTTTTTCTCCTCGAACATCTCATGATCTGTCATGTGTTTCTTTTGGCAGGCCTTCTGTATCTCCCACTACCCTGATTTCTAGGTCAAATGCTCTTCTAAGCACATCTGATTCTCAGCCTGAGAGCAGGTTCCTACCTGCATATAAGGGTAATGGTGAAGGCATGCCTACCTCCACCTCTGGTTTCTCTATGACAAAATTAGCACCATCACCTCCTTTTGATTACCCTGATGAATCAGCTCAAGGAATTTCCTATTCTACGGACGATGATACTCAACGGTAATTATTTTTTCTTTTGCATTTGTTCTTGTGATTGGCAATAGCACTGTATTGTAGTTGATAGGGATGTTTTACACATGCAATTTGCAGAGAGCTGCAAGCAAAAGCAAAGCGATTAGCTCGCTTTAAGGAAGAACTAAGAGAAGATTTTGAAGATATTTCTGAGAGAAGCAAACATGAACCTACTACTACAAGACAAATTGTCAGGGGTAACCTTGCAGAACCTGTGAGAGATTCTAGTGATGCAAATATTTCATCTGATTTTGAAGGATCCGAGAGACAGAGTGTCATTGTTGGACTCTGTCCAGATATGTGTCCTGGTATGCATCTCCACTGTATGATATGGGACTAATTTCATTAAAAGGGTGGCTGTCAGCTGGTACCTTTGTGGTATTAATTTGTAATTTAATGTTAGGATGTGTTTAATGTAATTTGGTTTCCATCGCTTTAAGCTTCTGGAATATATTTACTTGTTCATTTTTTAGTATCTGAAGGCCCTTTTTCCTAAATCTTGATTTGTTTCAGAATCGGAAAGGGCAGAACGAGAAAGGAAGGGGGATCTTGATCGATATGAACGGTTGGATGGTGACAGAAATCAAACAAACAAATGTCTCGCTTTTAAAAAGGTTTTTTTTATGTCATCTTAGTTTTCTAACCCATGAGACACCACTGTTTTTCTTTAGCTTCTGTGTGACCAATTTTGATTTTTTCCCCTTTTTCACAACAGCTGTTGTTTCCATTTTTGTGCTTGACAGTATAACAGAACAGCTGAACGGGAAGCCAATCTTATACGTCCCATGCCAATTCTGCAAAAGACTGTTGATTATCTGCTGAATTTGCTAGAGCAGCCTTATGATGACGGTTTTCTTGGCATGTATAATTTTTTGTGGGATAGAATGAGAGCAATAAGAATGGACCTCCGGATGCAGCACATATTTAACTTGGAGGCTATAACAATGTTAGAGCAAATGGTCTGATTTTTTAATTTTTTTTTATGTTGATCGCTGAAATTCTTAATTGCTTTCGAGTTCACTTTTTCCTTTTAGCATAGTACACGCTCCAGTTTTTTTGTTTCCAGATGAAACTGCATTTCCTCCACGTGTATTCATTAACTTATTTATGTGGTTGACATTAAGCATCACATTGTTATCATGTAATTGGTGTGTTGGTTTTCTTTGCCAGATAAGACTTCACATTATTGCAATGCATGAATTGTGTGAGTACACCAAAGGAGAAGGTTTTTCGGAGGGATTTGATGCACACCTTAATATTGAGCAGATGAACAAAACTTCTGTTGAATTATTTCAAATGTATGATGATCACAGAAAGAAAGGAATTAATGTGCCTACAGAATGTGAATTTCGTGGCTATTATGCGCTTCTCAAGCTAGACAAGCATCCTGGATATAAAGTAAGTTATTTGCAATGGTTACTTCGAATTATAAGTTTCAATTTGTTTTGTTTGTGATGAAAGGGCAACTTCTTTTAGGTTGAACCTGCAGAGCTTTCACTGGATCTTGCAAAAATGACTTTAGAAATTAGACAAACCCCTGAAGTGCTATTTGCTCGTGATGTGGCGAGGTTGTTGCTTTCCCTTGGTGATTGAAATCTTTGGGCTGAGCTATTGAATTTGCTCTTACTATTGATTATCTGCTCCCACAGGGCTTGCAGAACTGGCAATTTTATTGCCTTTTTTCGGCTTGCAAGAAAAGCAAGTTACCTCCAAGCATGCTTGATTCATGCCCATTTTGCAAAGGTATCATTAACTACTGCATCTGTGTCAACTGCTGAGTTTAAACTCATGTATTTTGTTCTCATTTTATCATTAGTGTACTGTATTTAAAAGGGTTACTCCAGTTTTGGCAAAAAGAAAGTTCATTGATACATTCCTTTCCCATTTTGTTAGATGGAACATTATTACTAGTCATTTATCCTTTTTATAAAGGCGTAATTCCAGCTGTTCTCCCATAATTATGTTTCATAGATCATTTGAAATTGTGGTTTGTTTTGTCCTCATTCATATTTATCATTTGTTTTAGTATTGTTCCTTTTCCTCATTCCCTTTTGTCCATGTCTGCTGTCAAATATTAATTTTCATAATGTTTTCAAAAGAAAGTGATTATGGTATAGAAGGTATCAAACACTACCAATTTTAGTTTCAATTTCTCAGATTGATTGCTAATCATTCCGAGGTATTTTCAGATGATCGTACCTAGTGAATGTCATCGTATGGCATCTTGTTAGACCTAAGACCTGTGTATGTTATTCATAGAATTGTGAAGCACGTTTTTGGTAAAGTTTCGTAATACATTTAGGTATTTTGATCAGCTACGAACCCAGGCCCTTGCTTCTCTTCATTCAGGTTTACAAATTGGTCAAGGTCTTCCACTGTCACATGTTGCCAAGTGGCTTGCAATGGAGGTAATTTTTTTTCCAGCTTGATTGCTGAGGTATAAACTCTAATTTGCTTTTCAAAAAGAAATTGTGGAGTCTTATGTCGTATAATGTCAAAATCAGGAAGAAAACATCGAAGACTTATTAGAATATCATGGGTTCTTGATAAAGGAGTTTGAAGAGCCATATATGGTGAAAGAAGGACCATTCCTCAATGACGACAAGGACTACCCTACTAAATGTTCTAAACTTGTCCATCTGAAAAAATCTAGGACTATATTTGATGATGTGTCTCAACCTTCTGTAATGGAATTGATTTCTTCTGAAAGAAGTGGAGAGATTAAGCAGTCTAAGGAACATATTAAGCATGACACTAAAGCAGTTTCCTCTGCTTTTGTTGGTAAAAAGAGTTTGATGCACGAAACTGATAAGGAAATGCTTGATTCTGAAAGTGTTATTTCCTCAAAAGCTAAGAGACCAGTACAGCCAGTTATCAGAAAGTCCACTGCTGATAGTCAAACTTACGGCAATGGAGGTTTAAATATCTCTCCATGGGGCTTCTCCTCAGCTCATAGTTCCCCTGGAGATCAGCCAGCTAAATTTGGAGTTGCGGAGAGTTCCTCTAACATTCAGACAGCTAATTTTGGAGTAAACAGTTCCCCGTCACATCAGTTACCTAAATTTGGGTTTATGGAGAATAGTTCTAAACAAGTACCTAAATTTGGGATTCCCGGGAATACCTGGGAGCGCCAACTGCCTAAATTTAAGATTCCATGGATTGCCCAGGAATCTCATCTGCCTAAATTTGGTGTGGTAGATTCCCCTAAACATCAGTCTCCTAATCTTGAAGTTCCGAAGAAACCTAGCCATGATGCTGTTTTCAGAGAATCTCCTCAGAAGGCATTTTCCGACACAAAAGGTGACCCGTTGCAATTTGTGCCAACTACACTGAAAGAGAGATCCCCGAGTGGTAAGTTCAAGTTCACTGCTGATACTTTGGCGCCCCTGAATGTGGTTTCCAGTGCCTCAATAGAAGAACCTCCCGAAATTAATCATGAAATTGAAGATGAAGTTACTGAAAATTATGAAGATGAAGTCTTTCAGGCAAAAATAAAGCTGATCCTAAGGTTTGTTATCCTTATATGTTTAACTATGACCCCAGTTTTCTGAGTACTATTTGTCACGATATTTTTATTTCATCTCCCGTCAGGTTATGGAGACGACGCTCTTCAAGATTAAAGGAGTTACGTGAGCAGAGGCAGGTGGCTGCAAATGCTGCTTTGAGTTTGTTATCTCTCGGACCTCCTATCAGACAGGCAGAAGAAGTAAGCTATTCTGTTCTCAAAGGCCTCCGGCTTCATGTATCAACCTAACATTACATTTTATACATTTCATGTTTTGATTTTTTTTTCTACTTCTATGCAGCAACTAGATATTGGTAATGAGTTCGACATCGATCACATTACAAGAGAGAGGAATGAGAAGCTTAAAGAATCATGTTCAAGGGTAAATGTCTCGGAGGTGGTTGCAGATATACTTAGCAAAAGAAATCCGCATGCCAAATGTCTGTGCTGGAAAGTTGTATTATGTCTTCCAACCAACACTCCCAAAGGAGACATACTTGCTGACACTAACGAGCCTGTGCATGGAGTGGCTGGTCCCTGGTTAAAAACAAAGCTTATGCTTTCTGAAATAGATGGGGACGAAAATGGTTGTGATACTGATTTGCTAATTTCTACTCCTGGTATTTCAATATGGAAAAACTGGACTTATGACCATTCTACTGCTAGCTCGGCCTGCTGCGTTTCAGTTATTAAGAATGTTGGTTTCACTGATGTGGTTGAGTCAGTAGCTGGTGGAAATGCAGTTATTTTCATTGCATCTGAAAGCATACCATGGAATCTTCAGAGAGCCCGACTACATAGCCTTCTATTATCCATAACTCCTGGTTCCTCCTTGCCCCTTTTGATCTTAAGTGATTTATATACTAGAGAGGTTCCAAATCCTGAATCCATCATAATTCAAGAGCTGGGAATCCTAGATATTGACAAATCCAGGGTGAGTAGTTTTCTAGTTATTTCCTTAGTTGCAAAGAAGGAAACTGAACACAGTGATGGATTTTTGAGCGACAAGCAGCTGAGGGAAGGTTTACGATGGTTGGCAAATGAATCACCATTGCAGCCTGATGTTTGCTGCATAAGAACACGTGAATTGGTTCTGTCTCACTTGAATACTAGGTTGGATGTCCTTGAAAAGATGAGTGATTATGAAGTAGGTCCCAATCAGTGTATTTCTGCCCTAAATGAAGCATTGGATCGGTGTGTGGGCGAAATCACGGGCACTGCTAAAGCAAACCCTTCTGGTTGGCCTTGTCCGGAGATTGCTTTGCTGGAGCATCTATCTGACGAGCAACAGTCAGTGCTATCATACTTTCCTGACGTAGGCTGGAGTTCAGAGGCAAGACTTGAACCAGTTTTAGTTGCATTATCGCAATGTAAGCTGCCGAAGTTTCAGGATGATATATCCTGGCTGTTTGAAGGTGCCAATACCACCAACGAGATTGAGAACATGAGATCTCGACTTGAAAACTACCTTTTTACGTACTTGACGGTATGTAGTGGAGTCATGGGATCCCCACTAGCAGCAAAAGAGGCGCATATAATGTTGCAAAGAAGTGCTCGACTTGAGCTCCATGGCTCGACCTTCTACATAGTTCCAAAGTGGATTATGGTTTTCCGCCGGATTATTAACTGGCGATTAATGACTTTATCTACCGGCGCCTGCTCCTCCGCCTACGTTTCAAGGTCTCATCTTCTGGAGCTAACTTCACAAACTGTTGATGACTTCATGGATGAAGGGATTGCATCCACATCCTATTTCAGCCAACCTCCTTTGGATGAAATGATTGATGCCGCCTGTAGCCTCCTCCGGCAGAAGAGTCTATCAGAGGCCGGAGCTTTTCAATCTACAGCAAGGACAGTTTTAGCATGTGAAGCACCAGTGTGTGCTAAACCTGTAGAATCTACAGAGGACGAAACTAATTCTGTACGTAATATTAACGCTCTTGACACACAAATCGCTGAACCAGTGGGTAGTTTGTCGAAAAGTACCGTCGCACCCATAGCCGCCAAAGCAAACCCTGAAGAAGCTGACAGGTTGAGCAAGTTGTTGGAGCTGTGCAACTTATTACAGAACTCAATAGATGAAAAGCTATCTATTTATTTCTGAGCAATTTTGTTAATGTGTATCATTGTATTAGGATCAATTTTTATGGTGAAATCTTCTTATACAGGAATTAGAAGACAGCCTTTCTGTATTCTTTGGTTTTCAGAAAATACCCTATATGATTTTGATGTCATGGTTTTAGTCATATTCACCATGGTAATTCTTTTAGGTAGATTTTGTCGTGTTAAATGGATTACTCTTGGTAGTCTTCTTTCAAGGTTTTCCAACTCGTGAAGTAGGTGGTAACATTTTTGTAATATTTATGTCATAAATAATGATATTTCATGAAAAAAAACACGATGCAATCACGATCCATTTTCATAATTGCTCAGTGATTTCTTTGCAATATTAACTATGTCAATAAAACTACCAAGACATTAGAGGCAAAACGCACAGAACTGCATCTAAACACTTTCTTATATCTTAATCACATACTCTTTACAGGAATGCCAGAGAGACGTAAGGGATCACAAATGCCATTCGCAACATCCATCCTCAACATAAAAGAAAAGAGAGAACGAAGAAACAACCCTGCTCATCAAATTCATGATCCCAGCCGTCCTACTTCCCATTTTGTTGGATTCGTGTTGGCAGGTTACAGCAGAAAGGAGACCATTCTGTTCTCCTCAGGCGCCTTCGTGTGGTTAGTGCAACTGACATTAGTTAGAATTCATGGACGTGGATCGTCAGCCTCGGCAACTATATCTTCTACAGGCAGTGGAATTGTGCTGGGTTAGGGCACTGCTAGCCCCCATCCTGATGCATTGGAAGCAAGTTAGTTCAAAAACTTAACTCTAAATCAAACCATTTGAGTTCTACACAGTAATTTGGTAACAAGTACAGATATAAAAACAGGAATTGGTAAAAATAGATCATAAAAAACCAGAGTTGTTTGATTTTTGCAAGATATAGTACTACCAATTCTAAAGGCATTTGGCGTGTTGGAGATGGAACAACAATAGCTGGGCTTCGGCTGGCTGAAACTGGTAGATTTGAGAAATTACTTTGCATTGACAAATATGTTTCTGAATTGGAGACAACTGAAACTTCAGAACTTCCTCTTCCAGACCTCAAGCTTGATATGTTTCTGTTCAATGTAGTTATTCCATCGGCGGCACCAGCACCTGACTATTAATTGGAAGAAATGGAGTAATCAAAAGCTAAACAATGACATCTCGGGCAAAAATTCCAAGTATCAAAGTCCTAAATTGAGATTTTTGAATGCATTGTACAAATAGAAGAACAAAAACCATCTGATACATCCCCACTGACCGAATACCCGCAGAAAATAATAGAACTGTCAAGAAAATAGTAAGGTACAAAATGTGAACTGTAAAAATGTATGGCGACCAGGATTAAATCCACACCGTGCGTTTATATAAGCAAACCATCAAAAGCTAATATGGAATAGGACATTGTAAGACACAGAAAAAATAACAAGTGAATAGACACAGGATGAACAGAATCGTGCTTACGCTAGACAAGTCTTTGATCTGTACAATAATGATCGTTATGTCATCAGTCCGGTTTTCATGCTCCAGCCACAGTTTGTAGGACTCTCCAGTAATGGCAGCACATGCATCTCGTGGATCAGAGTATCTTGCAGCCTAATAAGAAATAAAGTGCAATTTTGCTAAGCAATGGAGCATCTACGATGAAAAGAAAATATGTTACATCATAAGAAATAAAGTGCAATTTTGCTAAGCAATGGAGCATCTACCATGAAAAGAAAATATGTTACATCGACAAGGAAGATAGTGAGAAATAATGAGAAACAAGCCAAGCAAAAATGTCATACCATATCAACAACTTTTTGGCTCGAGAGAAACTCAAAAACACCGTCACTGGCAACTACGAAGAACAAATGATTAGGCGTAAGCTGAACCTTCGAAATCTCAGGATCAGCAACGACACCAATGGTCTCAGCCGTACTATCCCCGAAACTCCTCGTAAAAGCTGTTCCTGGGTACATCCCATTCTGAACCCACAACCTCGGAGGATCACAACCTTGGCTTTCCTCATCACCCCAAACCTGTATATTGGGATCCTTAAGTCCTTCCAGTTGATCAACACTCAAAACTCTAGCCCCAGAAAGCTTCACTCTCTCATACTCATCTTTCCTAAATGGTGTTTGATCCCAAGACAAATCCTCTGCCACAATTTTATTCCCTTTCTTAACTGCAATCACCGCTCTTGAATCGCCCACATTGGCTACATAAATTGTACCACCAATAAGAAGAACCGTAATTGCAGTAGTACCGCTCATTGTATCATCAATCTGACTCTTATGCAACTGATCATTCGTAGTCATGAACGCAGAATTATAAGCCTTAACGGGGTCATCCAACAGCGTAGAATCATCCGTTAACACATCAACTAAAGTGTCTCTAACAAATTTAGAACATTCAGCACCAAATTGTCCATGGCCATCAAACACACCAAAGAAATGAATATTAGGATTACCTTGAAGCTGTGTTTTAGTAACAAAACTGTCTTGATTCTCCTTATCAGGCGAGTCAGGATAGTAACCTCTCTGTGTTAAAACAGAGTATTGCAACTTAAACTCGAGTGAAGGCACAGTTACAACTTCAAGTGTTCTTTGAGTTAGTATGTGCTTATTTCTACGACCATCTTCGCCAAACTCTCTAGAATCAGCTTCCGACGAAGATTGAAGTCGACTACAACACTTTCCATGAGCACAACCCATTTCTTGAATTACTTAAAAAGGCTAAAACCAGTCTTTAACAATGCAAACTTAATATTCGACAGATGTTCGCAAAGAAAGACTTATTCTAATGGATGCAGCGGTAAAATTACCCATCAAAGTAGCGAAATGGACAGGTTTTTCATTCAAGATAGAAGCTTTTAAGAGAGTTAAACAGAGTAAAGAAAATCAGCTTTCAAAGCTAAACTTGGCATTTGGGAATCAATTATATTCCCAATCAAGAAAGGAATTATTTTCCAAGAGATTACAAAAAAACTTTCAAGAAAGAAACGAACTTTATAGTTTCCAAAGAAACAAAAGAACAAGAGAGACAATCAAAGTCTCGAATTAAACGATGAGAATAACTTCTAATGATGTGGGTTTTCCCGATAAAGTGCAGCAAAATTGGGGCTGAAGAAGGAAAAAGGAAGAAAAGAAAGTGTGGCAGTAAGGTGGAGAAGAGAAAGTGAGAGGATTAGTGTAAGTTTTGGGTTACGTTGATAACAGCCTATTTTGACATATTTTTATTCTCGATTTTGTGTTTTGATTTCATTATTTCGGTAGGAAAATATGTCGTTTTATTTATGTTTATTTTATATTTTGTAGGATGACTTTTGCACCCCCGTTGGATCGTAAAATGAAGAAAAAGACAGCAAATTCGACGAATCAGGG
>CANYCX011790938.1:0-21071 GCA_948193385.1 Breynia disticha f. nivosa | reverse complement strand
TCGTGGGTGTCAGCCTTATTCCGCGCCAGCGTGGCGCGAAATAGGCTATTCCGCGACACGCTGTCGCGGAATCAAGTGTTCCGTGCCACGCTGTCGCGGAATGGTATTGTTCCGAAAACACGTGGCGCGGATTCATATTTTTCGCGCCACATGTACTCGGAATGTATGCTGACTCGGTCAAAATCACCATAAACTCGGAATTTTTTTCATTTCGACCATAATTCGAGAATTACTCTTAAACAGGGTACTTTTTTAAGAAAAAGCCCCAGATAATACTGCATTGCTTTTTCTTTTTCCATGATAGGGATTCAATTCGACCCAATTCGAATATAACAGATTTATTTACGTTTAATGGGAACAGATCGAGACATAGAATAACTCAAAATTAAAAATATCAGTGACGGATGATTTTTGTCTTTTTTAGCGCACTTATTTGTTTTCAGATCTTTAAAACCTTAGAACTTATTGTTTTGACGGAAGTTTTTACATCTCAATATTAAAGACCAAATTTCTACCCCAAAAGTGTGGTTTGAATGCCTTATTTTCTATTATTCTTCAAATAACAAAATTATAGAAGAGTTATTTTCGGTATTCTTACACGAATTAATGGAATTGATCATTATTGTTATATAAATATCCACTGCATCATTACTTCAAATCTTAAATTAAGATTGTAACATAATATCAAACACTTGAATTCAAAATAATGATCTAAGTACCAAGAAAAGAACTTCTTATTGAGTGCAATCTCCTGTTTACTTCCCCCATATTCATTCTTCCTTTTGGCGACTCTTCTGAGCAATTCACACCAACTTCAAGTACTGAAACCAAACACTTCCATACATTTCCTTTCATCTGCTTCTTCTCCTCATACCTCTTGTTTTCTTCTGCTTTTTGCAGCATGTTGTCCATGGCATCTTCGTTTTTCAAACCAGCTTCCATCTCTTTATCAGGGAGAAGATTGGGATCTACTACCTGCAATGTTTTTCTCTCTAACGCCACCTTCACAAAGTCATGAAGTGTTAATCCTTCTCTGAACATCTCATCAGTGGGTCTCCTACCTGTGAATAACTCTAGGAGAAGTATTCCATAGCTGTATACATCTCCATTTTTAGTTGCTTGACCGCCCATTCCATATTCTGCAGTTACAGTAGTTGAAATTACATTACCAGTGCGAATGATATCAAGAAGCAGAAAAGAAAAGAAGAAACTTTACCTGGTGGAGCATAGCCAACCGTTCCCTTCAATCCAATGGTGCTTGTTTGATTTTGTTCTTCTGGTGTATAGAAAAGCCTCGCTAAACCAAAATCGCTCACATGAGCAACCATGTCATCGTCAAGAAGAACATTACTAGGCTTTATATCGCAGTGAATGATTGGTCTTTCGCAGAGATCATGGAGATAGTACATTGCAGAGGCCACGTCAACTGCTGCATTTAATCTTTGCACAAGATTCAAAGTTCTTGTTTGGTTATTTTCACTGGGAATGTGATCATCAGGATGCAACCATTTTTCCAGACTACCATTTTCCATGAATTCAAATACTAGAGCTTTGAATTCATTGCGTTTATAATCAATGCTTGAACAATAAGTTAATATCTTGACAAGATTCCTATGTCTGATATTCTTCAAAACTAAGCATTCTGCCATGAAGCTCTTGGATGCGCCCTTCTGTTCGAGATTCAGAATCTTAATCGCTACTGGTTTTTCAACTTGGCTTATACTTCCTTTGTATACCGAGCCAAAGCTGCCAAGTCCGACCAAATGGTTTGAAGAAAATCCATTTGTAGCCTGATAAAGATCTCGGTATGATACCTTTACGAGAGGATCTGTCAATGCGGATTCTGGAGATGGCATCGTTTTTGATCTTCTTAACAAATAAACAAGAAGAAAACACAGCGCCAAGGAAACAGATAGCGCAGCACAGGTGATTAAGACTGCTGATCTGACAGCATGAGACTTTCCTTTCTTGATCACTTTGATGGGGCATTTTGGCAAATTGAACTTGGGAGAACCACCACAAAGCTTTTTGTTTCCTAACAATGAAATCGCACTGACATTTTGAAAAACCCCTCTTGTTGGGACCTCACCCTCAAAATTATTGAAAGAAAGATTCAAGTATTGGAGGAAGGGAAGTTGTTGCAAATCTTTCGGAATTTTTCCAGACAAGTTGTTTCGTGAAAGGTCTAAATGTTGGAGGCCTTTGATTGAAGCTAGAGATGAAGGAATGGACCCTTGGAAGGAATTTCCTTGCAAATAAAGAAATTCCAGGGAGGAACACTCTCCAATTGTTTCAGGAATTTTTCCAGTGAGACCATTGTCCGAAACATATATCGTGTTCGTACTTGTCAACTTCCCTATTTCTACAGGCAAGTTTCCAGTTAAAGAGTTCTGTGATAACCGTAGCATTTGGGTTAAAGAAGACAGTGTAACCACTTCTGGAGGTATAGCTCCAGTGAGGTTGTTCTTCGAAACATCAAAGTAGTATAAACTTTTGCAGTTTCCAAAACTTGAAGGAATTGGTCCTTTAAGTGTGTTTTGTGACATAGAAACTGTAAGTAATTGAGTAAGGTTTCCGAAAGACGGTGGAATCTCACCTGAAAAATCGTTTCCATTAAGAGCAAGTGCTTGAAGATTTTGAAGCTTTCCAAAATTGGCCGGTATAGATCCTGAGAGGAGGTTGCTCTCCAAGCCCAAAACAACCAAGCTGGTGAGATTCTCCAAAGTTGTGGGAATGGTTCCAGTGATTTGATTATTTCCAAAGTACAATCTGGTTATTTGGTTCGAGAAATTACCTATAGAGGCAGGCAACTCACCTCGAAAATGGTTCAAGCCGATATCAAGGATTGACAGGTTTCTGCAATTGGTTAAAGATGTTAAGAAATCTAAGCCATTTGTTACATCACTACCTAAACTGTTCTGCTCCAGATTTAGGAGCTCAAGACTTTGAAGTTTTCCTAAACTCACAGGAACTTGACCGACAAATTTGTTGGTGGAAAGATCAAGCTGCTTCAACTGAGTTGCATTGCCAAATGATTCTGGAATCTGTCCCGAAAACCGATTCTCTCCAATGGCAAACATTTGGATATTCGAAAGAGTGAAACCAATGTCAAGTGGCAAAGCACCAGTAAACTGGTTCTGTGGTATAGAAATGATGTTGATGGAAGACATGTTGAGAAGTGATGAAGGAAGTGAACCTGACATTTTATTCCCTCCAAGACCAAGAGCAATAAGCTTTGATAACAGGCCTATTTCATCAGGAATTTTACCAACCAAATCATTATCTCCTATATCAATGAAGTTAATGGACGAAAGATTTCCAATAGAACCTGGAATTTCGCCAGTCAGATTGTTACCATTCATAGCAAATACTTCAAGCATTGCTAAGGAACCGATCTCCCTTGGAACTTTTCCCGAAAGACCATTTCTTGAAAGATCAATCATTCTGAGCTGAGAACAGGATGATATGTTCTGAGGAAGTTCACCCTCAAGAATATTATCATTAAGGGTGAGCTGTTGCAACCTAAACAAATTGCCAACATCATGCGGAATCCTTCCATGGAAACTATTGTTTTGCAGGTTCAGGGTTCTGAGAAAGCTCAGATTTCCAATATACGGCGAGATAGAACCAACTAAGCGCTGCCCTTCAAGATCTAATGCTGAGACTCTCCGGTGTCGAGAACTGCAAGTGATTCCAACCCATTTGCAGAAACTGATAGAGTCATTCCAGGACTTGAGGACTCCATAGGGATCTCTGGTGATGCCTTGTTTGAATCTCAGCAATGCAAGAATGTCAGTCTCATTTCCTGATGCATTAGCTTGGAAGACGGCTAAGTTTACAGAGAAGAAAACGGCTAGAACAATGTGCAGATAAGGAAGTAGGCCATGAAAAGTGCAGTAGTTTTGGAACCTCATTGATTGTGCTTGGTATTTCCCCCATAGAGATTCGAGGCAGTAAATTTATTGTAGTCGGCCTATATTCGTAAATTTGGAAGATTATTCTCAAAAAATGGTCATCATCATTTGAATAAAATAAAAATATCAAAATGGATTGAGGGACATAAATGAAATTGACTATGAAGGAGAAGACTATTGTGAATGGGACAAAAATCTCTACTGTCTTTGATTATGGTGGCCGAAAACCAAGACTTGTGAACCTGTGGCCTCATCGTATTAGACAACTTATGTTGAATGTAGTAATAAGAAAACCAGTGAGAATTTTTTGTGGAAATACTTAAATCTGACTCATATGTCTTACATTAATTTTCGGAGATATTTAAAGTTACGAGAAGTATAAGTTTTGTATAGTACAACGGTAGAGATGGTTTGAGTATTTTTGGACTGTTCGACGGTTACAAATGAAGAAATGAACGATTACATGAGTGTGTAATTAACTCTGTAGTGTAACAGGAGGTTACACAGATACACGGGTGTGTCTTCAACCATATAATGTAATATGGGCAATGATACAGCCATGTTATAAAGATTATACAGCCATGTTAAAGTTGCGTTGTGTTATACAGACGCAAACCAAACCGTATCTTAAAAGACATGACCATCTGATTAACAAAACTAAGATAATTTTAAAGTTTTTTTTGAGGTACTTGTTATAAATCTATATATAGTGATTTTTATTGATTTTTTGTAAGTCTTCTGATTTCAGCCTTTGAGAGATTGAACAATAGAATAATTTGTTTTTCCACTCATAAATCGAAACATGTAATTACTGTGTTTTCTCTTGTTCTTCTTTATCTGTCTATCGTGTGCATATCCCAAAAAGTTTCATTTGACTAGAAAATAGAGTAATCAAATCTATTGATTCCATTTTCATAAACTGTTGATTTACTTCCGTTTTTCATGTAAATCCATATTTTCTATCCTAATAAAGTAGTTGTGCTACGAACTTCTGGTTAATTAAACTTAACCACAGGTGAAATGAACGTTCCTAGTAGCTTCTAACTAGTTGCAGAGTATTATATTTTAATGGAGTAAGAATCAAGTGCACATGGAGAACAAATCCAGAAAGATTACTGCGAAATTATTGCACACGATACATGGAAAATTAGTGTCTGATCAGTCGTAATTCGTTATGAATTCAGAAATTTTTTCAAAAGATAAAAACAAATGACTTAAAAATAGTAGTATAAAAAGAATACGATAAGAGGACGATATTAAAGAAAAGTAAATAATAAAAAAGACTAGATTATAAGAATAGTCACGGCAAAGTAAGATGATCGCCGCTTGTGTCTGTCTTTGATCGTATACAGAAAATTCATGGCAACTGTAATATATTGACTTGGAAATGAGAGTGTGAAGAGCAGAAGTTTCGATTAAGGTGTCAAGATGAAAAAGCCAAATAATATTTTATACTTGTTTTGAAATTTTGTTTGACTGAAAGAACCCAAATCATTAAGTTAAAAGAGTTGAGAGAAAAATGGTGGAAGCCAATTGCTTTCATAACATGCATAGTTGACCATCAGACTCCACAAGAAGGTTGGCACTGCCTTGAAATTTCATCTGGGGAAGAACTATTCTTGATGATAATTTCACACAAAACAAGAGGTTCTTTCATGAAATTCAGACTAGAAACTACCAACTTTTTGGTTCATGTTGAAATATGAAAAGAGGAAACGCATGGAACATATTAGGAAACATGTAAGAATCTCACCATGGTAATCTTATTGTATTGCTCCACAACACATTTGATTAGATATGATAATTTTTGAAACAATAGTATAATTTATGAGTATATGATTAAGACATGACATGAATTTTTAATTTTTGTAATATTTATGTCATAAATAATAATATTTAATAAAAAATGACATGATATAATTAAGAAATTATTAAGGGCCAGCCTCAGGAGTTCTAAACCTGGGTCCTAGGGATGGCTCCATCTCGGTTGTGGAGCTAATTAGCTCCATCAGACCGCCTGCCTCCACAGTGAAGCCTCCTGCCCACTGCTTCCACAGCAAGACAGGAGTAGAAGTGAGTGCTACAGGTGGATAAGCTTCGACGCCCTCAACCTGGTTTGGATCGTTTGACTATGGCTTCGTGTTACGCCGACCATCAGGCCGTAAGGCTTTCCCAGGCGATATTTTCTATTTACATTCCCGTCTCTTAGAGAGAGTCGCTAAACGATCGGACCAGACAGGTGTTGGTAGCTTGACCGCCTTCCCCGTCATTGAAACACAAGCTGGAGACGTATCGGCATATATTCCTACCAATGTGATCCCCATTACTGATGGACAAATACAAATTGACATTTCTCCATTTGATCCAACTAAACACATTCTTCAAATTTAGGGTTTAAAAGCAAAACACTACAAAAAGAAGGAAATATCCCCTAAAAATGTGTCATGACTCTGAAAATGATTCAAACCACATTTTTTGGAATCAGAAATTAGTCTATAAGTTTCAAGACAGACTTCAATTGGACATATTACGAACCTTGCAACTCATCCGAAATCAAAAGTGTTAGCAATTGTTTATTCTCAAACTAAATTCTGTAGTTGGCTATTATAGAAGTTTATTCCTGGATCAGAACCATTCTCAGAGGCAGGGAAAACTCTATAGCAGTAGTACCTGATTCTCCTCTGTATTAACATGTTTGATCTTGTTATGTACAACGGTGCAGACAATTCACTGTTTCTGAACATAACGCATTTGATAAATGCTTTCAGAATGGAGCAAATCAAACCATTGATGTTTTGTCACAGTAGTTTGATTTTATACATATATTTACTACATCTTCGCTTAAGAATACTGTCACTAATTCTTGTATTTATGCAGGCCAAAGAACAGAAGAATCAGTATTTCCTTGTGACTAAGAAGATGTAGCCAATAACAGTACGCAGAATGATGAGAGAAACGCAGGGACGGAACAACGAGGCATCAAGTCCCGGCGAGACGATGATTATAACTTCTAACCAACAAATTTAACGATAGCTAGTAGGAACACCACTCATATTCGAACTAACGGAACTCCATATTATAAAGATTTTGCTGAGACCGATGGGGGCATCAGGGCATGGCCCCTTAGTCTCGTCACTGGGAAAAGACACCTTGTTATGAGGATCATATGACACCTGCAGAGAAAATATACATAGAACAAAGGGAGAGGATTGACCTTCATCGGATAGCCAAAGAAGCCAATAAATCTCACCGTGACAGGATTCAGGAATTCAACCAGTACTCTTGGCAAATGTGAGCGACCATTACGACATACCTAAGGTCGGCCTGGCTAAGAATTTGTAGCTTCTTAGTATTAAAATCATCTCGACCATCACGGGTTCAAGATTCAATTTTCCAGGTTTTCTTTTACAGTTTTCAAGTTAGAGAAAGTGTTCATACATAAGACTTAGCCTTTCCTGACAGAGTTGATATTTTCTTCTCAGAGCAATTGAGATTTTTCTTCTCAAATTAGTAGTGTAAAGAACAAACAGATCAAAGCAAGTATGACAAGAACTAGAAGACGCTAAATGATAAATTTCACGACTAGAAATGTTAACTACAAATAATTCCAGTTCACTTCTTCAACAATTGCAGCTCTTCCAAGTCAAGACCAGGCCTGAAGAAATGCCAACTTGAGTCATGAAAAGCAGCAAAATACTCATCACCAACGATCTTTACAGCAAACTCGTCAGTAAACTCTTTCACAGCCACAATACAACTCGAAGAATCAACAATCGAATTCAATTCAGCCATAAACTGATAAACCCCAAAACTATTCCCAAGCACCACAACACGATTCAATCCCACGCCCCAATTAGCCTGCAAAACATTTTCATACAACTCTGCCTCACAATGTGGCATGAAAAACAACATTGACCTCTCAGCGCGACGACGACCCTGTTCATTAATCTTCAAAACAGAACAACCCAACAATTCAATAACCCTTGATTCAGTTCCATTGAGAACTGGATCAAACACTTCAATTTCGCCAACCCAGGGCGAACTCCTCTTAATCAAGATAGCTAAACCGAGCTGAAGCCTCGGGGAATCGTAGTTTTCAATGCTTCCAATTCCATAAATCACCATTGGCATTTCCAGATGTGAACCCAGAACTTTTTTTATTCTTTCAACAAAGTTATGATCTTGAATTTGGTTCAAGAACTCTTTGTAAAACAGGGAGTTTTGCAGCTTGGTTAAACAAGACTGCATCTTTTGCATCAACTTGGACACTCTTTGTGGGTCACATTCAGTATCAGTTGACGAACAAATCTCTTGTTTCTCGATACTCTCAACTTTACGGGAATATCTCCGATTCTTTCTGGGTTTAACGAAAGTCCAGTCTCCATCGTGGTTGTTATCTTCGAAGGGTTTTGGCGAAGGAGACATTGAAGAAACTTATAAAGCAGACAAAAACAAGTTTGCTTTCAAGTTAATGATAATGAAATCAAAGGTATGGCAAAAAGGACTAGATTAGGTGAAAGCAGAAGCGACAATCGAGTGAGTCTCGACGGCGTCGTATCACTCTGGTTTTAAAAACGAACCGGTAAGCTGTAAACCTAGATTTGGGTCGCTCGATCGGTTTGGTTGGAAATCGAACCGGACCCATTGGGTTGATTTAGTGTGGTAATATCGTAATTTGATTACCTTTAGGAGGGTTAATATATTTTGTCATACATAGTCTAGAAAGAGGGAGAAATTTTTTGATTTGTCTCGACACGTGGTAATACCCCGACACAGCCACGTCTCTTTTACTCCAACACGTGTCTTAAGTTGAACCTTCTGGTGTGACACGTGTCAAGTTCAGAACACATAGCATGGACTGATAAACTCCCAAGTGTGTTTTCTGAAACATCATAAATGTAGTAAGTAGTGAAAAACCAGAGATCATCATGGGACAAGGTCAAGAAGAGAAAACGAGAAGTGAGCCCCAAATAGAAATACAGGTCTGTTTTTATGCCTCTCTCCCTATTTCTTCTTGTTATGGACGGCTTTTTTTCTGAGCAGTTGGTTGTAATTAATGAAAGATATTGGTTGGTACAGGAAAGGGGAGAGATATTCTTCTTCTACAGGCCAAAAGTGGAGAGAAAAGAAGCACATACAGCTGATGATGTCCAAAGATTGTACATTGTCATGCGTCCTGAGTCTGGCGAGAAACCTGTTGAAGAGAAGCAAGATTCCGGTTCCTGCAAGGAAGTTGCTAAGAAGGATTCTTCTGATGATACTGGTTCTGGTAAAGGTGGAAATGAAGGTGGTCATGGTAGCCAGGTGATTCTTTAGTGTTGGAGACGACAGTGAGGAAGGTGGGGTTTTGTGTGTTTTGGTTTGACTTTGTGGATTGTGAATTGCTTGTGATTGTAGGAAGTGAACATTGAGAAAGAGGCATTGATGAGGTTTATTGTGATGGGGAAAAAAAGCTTGCCGGACCCGAATCAGAAAGGCCAGCCGCACTGGGGTTTTGTGGAGTTGGTCACTACAAAGATGGATGACATCAAGAATGCTCTCAAAGGAGGTACTGTTGATACTAGTGGTTGATTAGTAGTTTACATTAGGGATAGGCTTCAAGATTGTTGCATGAATTAGAAATTCCAACTTGAATTACTGAAATGATCTGATGTGAATTAACTAGAATTTCTAATTTAAATCTCAATGGTTGAGACTTATTTCAGAACCACTACAGATAGTCATGCTGTTACTGACATGTTTAGACATATGTATTATCAACACGTATTGGCCAGGCAAGATCTTGAATGGATAACTGTATTAAATTTCCTTGAGGGAAAAACCTTTTATAAAAAGGAGTTTCTGTTCGATTATGAGTGATGTGATGTCTCAATCGACTATCGTCAAATATGTCGGTTAGGAGTTACGGTCGTTGGTTTGCAGGCACTCCCCACTGTAATATATACTTGAGTCTGTTCCTACCTTGATCCAATGCTCGGGATTGGCCTTGTACCTTATTAGTTTGTTAGATTGAAAGGGGTTGTTGAGTTGAGAGTTTAAATTGGTACGTGTTATTGACAGATAACTGAAATGTCTTGAGTTGTTTCAACTTATAATTGAATTTTGTTGCACTGCAGAGGAGTACGACACGGCAACACGAGGGCATCGCCACAAGTACCCGGCAAGAGCACTAGGGGAAGGCGTATACCGAATTCTAAGGCACAATCCGAACAAGAGAATGCACACTCATTTGGTGTACAAGCTAGAGTTACCTCCAGAAGACAAAGAAGACGAACCTCTAGAGTCTCTTAACATTGAAAGAGAAGGCTCATTTCTAATTCAAATAAAGAATCCAGAACAACCTAGCTCATCACAGTTCAGAGGCCTTCAAAACAAGCGCAAGGCCACGTTCCCTGGCCACCTTCAGGGACAGTTTGGCCACAAAAAATTCGCCCCTGCCGATCCTCCAGACGTTCTGAACTACGAAGGATGCGAGTTCTTGCTGATCGCAGCCTCAGACAATATGGAGGAGGAACTAGGGCTGGAAATTAAGACAGAATGTGAAGGAGATCCTTCGTCTTCTGATCTGATAAAGACATTTGGTGAAAACATAGCTGCCAAGCCTCTTCTCGAGGGAAGATGGGAATGAATTTAGAATCATGGGTGGCACTTTTGGGTAGTGGTCAGGTGTGACCGTAGTTTTATATGTTAGTTTTCAGAAATTTGGCATCTTGCCAAAGATAACATGTACTTTTGGTTGTCTAAAAGATGTAAATTTTTGTAGAGAAACCTTATGCTATGTAAAAGTAAAGTAATTTTTTTTATTTTATTTACCTTTTATTGGATAAAACTAATCAAACTTATCCGAGAATAGGAATGAGAATGAATGAGAAAATGAACTATTCTCAATCATGATATTTGGTTAGTTTTTTTCTGATTTCTGGAATGAAAGTAAAATGTTAATTCTCCCTTGTAGTAAGAAAAGAATGTGAGATTAAACTCCTTTGTTTATAAAGAACTTGTCGAGTTTATGGAGGGTTGAGTATAATTTTCCTGCACAGGGTTTATGAAAACTAGAACCAAGTAAAAATAGGGTTTTAGCTCCAACAAACAATCTTTCTCTAGAACAGGCTCTGAAATTGAACAACCCGACTCAACAATGTCCTCAAAAACCCTCTCTATTCCCACAAACTTGCCATTTCCATCTCCAAAACCTTCGTCACTTCCCCAACTTCACCACCACCTCCTCTCTTTCCCCAAAAGAGACTATCTTTACTCTCTCCACATCCCAAAATGCCAGCCCAATTCAAACTCACTCAATTCCAGCCCTCAAAAACAACCCCAACAAGTGTTGGAGCAAACCCAAGAAGCAATCTTTGAGTATATTCAAGGACTCGGGGTGTCTTTAGAGGACTCGAAGATTATTTCTTTGGGGTCAAATAAGTATGCAATGATGTTGGTTGATGGTGTTAGGGACTTGGAAGAGTGGAGTTTGTGGAATGGTAATGAGTTTGGGAGTTTGGGGTTTAAGGAGAAGGTTGTTCATTTGGCTAAGGAGAAAGGTGATGGTGGTAAAGTTGCTTTTTTGGAGAGTGTTGGGTTGAGCTTGTCTTCTGCTATGAATGTTGCTCGGTATCTCTCGAATGAGTCTCTTCCGGGTCTTATTCATAAGGTGAGGTTTCGATTTCAGTTGTTTATAGCATTTGGTTTGTGTTTATTGATATGAATTTGACCATTCTATATAATTATTGACTCTGTTGATTGATGGAGTAATATGAATTGTATGAGGTGTTTTGAGTTAAATGTTAGTGTATGGGACTCATAGTTTGTGAGACGGCACTTCTAAATTGTTGAATTACTGTAATACAGCGATTCAATTTAGTTCAGTTTGATAACCTTTGGCAAGCTTCTTGTTCATGTAGTATAATCCATCTGATTGCTTCTTAAATTGATTTCTAGGTTAAGTATATGAAGCAAGTGTTCTTTTCTGACGTTGATGATAAGCGGCTTGTTGGAAAGAATGCACGGCGTATGATGATGCATTTATCAATACCTATTGATGAAGATTTGCAGCAGACTCTGTCCTTCTTTGAAAAGGTTCTGAAATTTGTACTTCCCATGGGCTATATCTGTGATTATTCATAGTTCTGCGTTGAAGAAATCTGCTGGTCTTTCTCCTCAAAAAGAAAAACAGATTCATTATCTTTGTATTTCGTTCCATATTTTTTTTGGTAGCAGATTGCCGGTTCTTTCAAAATTTTTGTGCTGCAGTGAAAGGATTTTGCTTTGTGATACATTTTCTAATGCTCGTCTTGTGTCTGTACATCTTCATTTCTGCATTTTAAAGTTGATCTTTCTTTTCATTCTAGATAGAAGCAAGACGGGGAGGGTTAGACTTGTTGGGTTCCTCGGACAGCTCTTTTTGTTATTTAGTTGAAGCGTTCCCTCGTGTTCTTCTGTTGCCTGTTGATTCCCATTTGAAGCTTGTGGTGGAGTTGCTTGAAAGTATTGGAGTTCCTAAAGAACGAATAGGAGAGATTTTCTTGTTATTTCCACCTGTTTTACTATCCAATGTTAAGGACATCAAAAGAAAATTTTACTCAATCAAGAAGGTACGTTTTTTTTTTATTATTTCTAATTTCTTAATTTCGGAAAGGAAAATTAATAAGATTATCACAATGCATTTTCGTGCTCCTTTTTTGATTTTGTCTCTGTTTCTGCTTTTCTTGAATTCTTGTTTCCCAGATTGGTGTACAAGACAAGGATATTGGTAAAATGCTTCTTAAATATCCATGGATTCTTTCAGAAGGCATCCTAAGCAATTACATGGAGATCCTTTCTTTGTTTGAAATGGAGAAGGTACCATGTCTCATTCGAACACCTTGGCCATGTATACTTGATACCATTTTAGCATCCTGAAGTGTGAGAACCCGAAAAATATTTATGTAACATTATTTAGTGGCTTGTGCCTAAACACTGTATAGGATGTGATCTTTCTTTGCATAAACATTATTTGATATGAAAAAAATCTTCTGAGGACAAATAGAGATATTCTTGGTGTTCCAAAAGTATGATTGGAGTGAGCCAGGTTTTGCTCCATTGCTATGGTTTCTGTCATTGCTTCATCTTCTACTTCAAAATATTTGTTGGCAATTAAATTTTATTTCAGGTGGAAGAAACAAGTGTTCGAAGAGCAATCAGAAGCTGGCCTCATTTACTGGGTTGTTCAAGAAGCAAGTTGGCTGTGATGGTGGAACATTTCGGTGATATCGGTGTCAGAAACAAGAAATTGGGTCAGGTCATTGCTTCAAGTCCTCAGCTACTACTGAGGAAACCGCACGAGTTCCTTGAGGTACACCAAACAGAACTGGTTGATATCATCATATTTATGTAGACAATTATAGTCGCTAGAAATGATCTGTACCAATTGGACTTAATATGTTCAAAATGTGGTCCATTTGTATTATGCCAGTGTACTTCTTGTCTAAACTTTTTGGATGTTCACAAGAGTCTTGCTTGAAAAGATAAAATCTTGGTCTGAATATTGTTTTCTTGATTCAAGTTTTGTAAGTTCTATTTATGGTATCACCAGGTGGTTGCATTTCTGAAAGAGATTGGATTTGATAATGAAACGGTTGGTAAGATTCTTGGTCGCTGTCCTGAAGTTTTCGCTGCAAGCGTAGAGAAAACCCTGAAAAGAAAGGTTGAGTTCCTTGCTTCCGTCGGCATTTCAAAGAATCACCTTCCTCGAGCTATTAAGAAATATCCGGAGCTTCTCGTATCTGATACTGATAGAACCTTACTTCCTCGGTAAACTCTTTATTTTTTTATCATTTTCTACAGCAATCAATTTAATGCAAAGTTTAGTACAACCAGATTATTTTAGTTTTTCTTCATTTCTGAAGTTTTATTAATATGGTTTTCATCCATTTTATGAAGGCTGAGGTACTTGATGAAGTTTGGGCTGTCAAAGAAGGAAGTTGCTTTCATGGTATGTAGGTTCTCTCCTCTACTAGGATACAGCATCGACGAGGTGTTGAGACCAAAGTACGAATTCCTAGTAAAAACCATGGAAAAACCAGTGACAGAATTGATCGACTATCCTCGGTATTTCAGCTATTCATTGGAGAAGAAGATAAAGCCCAGATACTACATACTGAAGGAAATGAACATTGAATGCAGCTTAAAAGAAATGCTGGACAAAAATGACGAAGAATTTGCAGAAAAGTTTATGGATGCTGGAAAACCACTTGTTTCTGGATCCTCCATTCGATGAAACAATCTACTGAAGAAGATAAATTCAAGATCCCAACCAGCCAAGGGAAGGAACATTAACCACGGGTTAAAACGGACGAAAAATTCGCCGCAAAATTTATGTATGCCGGCGAACCACATGTTCCTCAATCCTTGCCCTTTCAAGGCTTCTATGTAAATAGTATACTGTTGTTTCAAAAGAAAATAGGCTATAGTATCTGCAGAGCTTTTTTGTCCAGTAAAATGAAATGGTGGGGGAAAAAAGAGTTTCCCTAAGTGTTAATATTAGGTCTCTGAACTGATGTAATTGAAGCAGAATATAAAATAGGGTTGGTTTACTAGTTCGGTTTACCGGTTCGGCCCTTGGAACAGAATGGATTAAGCAATTTACCGGTTCGGTTTTTACTGAATTCAGTTTTCTTTCTTGTTCGGTTGGCAACATGTATTTGTTTTGAAATTCTTGTCGTTGGAGAAAAACAGTTGCTGGCTTAATTTCTGAGAGCCCTTTACATGCCATTTTTTTTACTTCATCATCTTTTTCATACAAATGCGAGTATAATTGCTGACCCTTTTGTTGGTTGTGTAATGTTTGCATAGATAATGGGTTCTGCTCTTAGTAATGCTGCCAATGGCATTGGAGGTTTCATTGGAAATGTTCTCACCGCTCCTTTCAAGACCATTCTCAGTGAATCTTGCGCGTAACTTGTTCTACTTATCTCTTTTTTATAACAGTTTCTGCAGAATTTGCTTGATTTTCGACATTATTCTCGCCTACTGTCATTAATGGTATAAATTACATTTACAGGGATGTTTGTTCAGGTCCATGGGATTTAGTTTGCTTCATTGAGCACTTATGTGTTACCAATTTGGTCAAACTGTTGATGATCCTTGGCCTCTGCTATCTATGTAATGTTTTCATTCTTTCTTCATTCTTGTGTTAATCTTCTTAAGAAATGTTTTATGCTTTGCGTAATCTGCATATTTTTAGTTAAATCAAGAAAGGGCCTTAACGAGTCCCCTCGTAAATAGCCTCATATTAAAATTTTTCGTTTCATTGGCGTTACTGCAGTGTTGCTGTTTTTCTACTTATTGTTCAAAATTGGGATCTTCCAATGCATAGTAAAAAGCCTGTGCAAGATGTGCTGTGCAGCATGTGAGACGTACTGGTATGCAATCGAAGACATGACTTGTTACTTGTGGCACAAACTCAAGAACACGAAACGAGTTAACAGGAGACGGCGCAGATTTCGAGACCTCGAAAGAGGGTATAGTTCGAGCTCTCTGAGCGATTTTCCAGACAGTTACGGTGTTGGAAGAAAGAGGAAAACGGTAGTGAGTGAAGGAATGAAAGGTCATCACAAACACCATCGTCACCATTGTAGGTTGAAGAGGGGAGTTTCAGTTCAAGTTAAAGGTGGTTCTAAAAGATTAGGGAACTCAAAACAGTTTCAGTTGGTAAAATCAAGACACCATTACAGACATTCTGATAGTTTCAAGAGGAGGAGACTTAGGTAACTGTTAGTACATTAATTTCTTATAGTTAGATTTCAGAAGCTTTCGTACAGATCAGTTTCATCCTAAATGCCTTTTAATATGAACATTGGAGGATGAAAATAGGCAAATTAAGATTAGCATAAGAGGAGGGTCGATAAGGGGAGCGGTACTACAAAATGCGACAAGTTAAAAAGAGCGACATTACAAGAAGATGCACGATAAGGGAGATAGTCATCCTTCCTTTCCCTTTACATCTGTGACTGGTAACATAAATTAGCATATATTAAATTAAAGGTTTATAATAAGTTTAAATTAATAAAATAATTTTTATTTATTAATATACAAATATATCTCACAATAAGATATACAAAGTTGATATACTATTTACATAAAGTTAATATTTGATTTAAAATCATAAAAAATTGATGAAAATTAATTTTTATAAATCAATAAATAACATAAAAAATCAGCATATATTAAGTAAGAAATTTATATTAAGATTAAATGCATAAAAAATAGATATAACTCCGTACATAAAATTGTTTATATATATATATAAGGTTTATGAAAGTTTATATTACGTTTATATTACAATTGAAACAACAAAAAAAATGTTCCGTATGAAATGTAAATAAAAAATAAAAAATCGTATGAAATATAATAAAAAAACTGTATCATTTGTAAAAAGTTTAAAATGGTATTTTTTTTGTAATAAAAGAAGAAAAACAGTGGGTAGTGTAATTAATTCAAGTTTTCTTTGAGGCGTACCTTCAGTCCACTTGTTTCCTATGGTCCAATTTGATAAATTACTTCATAATTGTGTCGGATTATTTTTAATAGAATAATATTATTGATAACATAAACAGTATTAAAATTGAATTCATGTTATTCTTGTCGTATAATCTATTTTACTAAAGGTGAAGTAAAGGTTTAGAAGTTGACATTTGTCTTTTTAAATAACAAACATGTAGTAAAATTATTATTACACAAATTTTTCATTGTAAGAATAAAATCAAACTATTTTTTGTATATTTTTAGTATAAGATAAATTATTATAAAAATAAGTATAAAATTAAATTATTTTTACAATACAAAATAAATCATATTAAAATAATTTTTTAATATTATATATATTTTTATTAAATTTTACTTATAAATAGAAAAATTTACATAAATTTGTAAAAATAATACTATTATCATACACAACATCCCTCACATTGCGAGGGTAGTGTAGCTAGTAATCGTCTAATCACAAATCGTATTATTGTGTCAAGAATTTACATTTTACAAGTCTTACATATATGTTAATTTGTGTTAGTCGTATCATAATCGTATCATGTTATTTTATATGTAATAACATTATCGATAACACAAATATTACCAAAACTGAATTCATATCTTTTGTATCTTATAACAATCGTCGCAAATCGTATAAAAAATTAACAACTTTACGCGTCTTACGGGACCGATTTGGACGAATGACATTAGGAGACATGAAAACAAAAAGGTGGAGCGTGGGAGTATGGTGAGGAAGACAAATGTAGGGTTGAAGAGGGTAAGATAAGAATGGAAGGTGGTGGTTTGAAGAGAGGGAACCAAATACTAAGGATTTCAAGAAAGAGTGTCAAAATCAAAAGAAAAAATGGGGGAGTTTTGTTTTGTAATGAGAAATCATTGTCCAAAAGGGACCCAAAGTAGTGATTGATAATGTAAAAAGTATGAAGTGAGTTAGGTTTTATCAAAGGTTGTTACTTCACAACTTCCTACTTTTGTAGTATTACGTACCTAAGGAAGGTTTGTGTTGTTGTATGCTTTAGGTTTCATACACAAACCAACCTCTTCATTTCTCCTTTTATTTATGGCTTTTTTTTCTGTAAACCTAATTATTCAACAATTCCCATGCTACATTACTAGTTTAGAGGTGTACAAATTGAACTGGAACCGACGAATCGGACTGGAATCAAAATCGTCGGATTTTCGGTTCCATAAACCATGAAACCGCAAACTGGCGGTTCGATTAATTTTTAAAGGAAAATCAAACTCGAACCATTGAACTGGAACCAAAACCAACAGTTTGGAACTGAACCGCCCGAATTGGATAGATCTGTTTACACTTCTGCTATTTCCTCCATCTTTTAAAGTTATACACATTTTCTATGTATAGCGTCTTATATAGGCGTACTTGTCTTTTTAAACTCATTCCTGATAAAAATATTTATATTTTTATCCACTTTTGTGAAACAAAATTTTGTATTAATGAAGCTCAAAACAAATTTTTTTAAGGGCATAATAAGAATAACATAATTTAACTAATTTTAATTACTACAACTATTTTTTTCTTAAAAACTATAAAATTCTTATTGTACGTATTTTTAAAGGACAAAGATAATAATATACTACTCCTTCCTTACAAAAGACCGTTACAAAATAGTATTTTGAATATTACAAAATAATTATCATTCAATAGTTTTTTATACAATTTTTTAAAAATATTCTCATAATAATTATTTATTTTAATGACTTTTATTTAGTTCTCATGTAATTATATTATAAATTTAATATTATTAAATAAAGATAAATTCATAATTACTTTATTTTTTAAAATATTTGTGATGAAAAAAAGGCAATATGGGAGTAGTTGGAAAGTCCTGTAGAAGCAGCTAACCAACACAAATGAAGTAGTTACATTTTGAAATTGTATGTTAAAAAAAATTATCCATGTGACACTCAAGTTCGTAAAGTTCATTTTCGAATAAATACAAAATTTTGCAACCATTTTTTTAAAAATGATCTAGCGTGCCCCACGAAATGAAGTTAAGAATAAACATGCATTCTTTTCAAACCTCGGCCAATAATAAAGTTTATATAAAATCATCGTCATATGCGGAAGTTACGACTATGGTTTAAAATAATGCATGAAATCAAAACTATCTATACTACCAAGTGTATAGGTGTACAAAAGTGTGTATAAACAAACAAAACCCTCAAAATACGAACTAGGAGACGACCTAAGCACAATATCTGTATCACCTCCGAGCCCGTCCAAAAGAAAGTCTCAACCGCCTCTAGTGCCGCTCTACACAATCATCACAAATCGCACATGCACGTGAATAACTAAATACCATGTAAGTACACTCACAACACACTTACCAAAGTAGTTAATGTTTAAGTACTCGTTGTAAAGTGTGTTAGGTGATTTACATATACAGGATAAGGAATTCATCCTAGTTATCTACTTCAATGGTCATTAGTGTATTATCCACGGATTGTATTATCCACGGATAAGGCCATCAATCCTAGTTTATGCCAAACTATCTCATACTAGGTCGGTTATTAATCTCTTCATCCTCTACAACATATACATTTCTACACTGGCAATTGTATGGGAACGATTTGGGAAACGGGTTTAGTAAACAGTTCTCCAATCCGTTCGGTCCTTCCTAAACTTTTCTGGAACTGAAACGGTTTACATAAACGTTCCCTAACCCGTTTCATCCTTCACAAAATCTTCTGGAATTGAAACGATTTTAGAAACGATTTTCATAACCCGTTCTCAAATTCGTTCCATCCTTCATGAAATCCTCTAGAAGTGGAACAATTTTAGAAACAGTTTACATAACCCTTTTCGGAACCCATTCTATCCTTCACAGATTCCTCTATAAGTAGAATAGCTTGGGAAACGCTTTAACAAATCCGTTTTCTAGCCCGTTCTGACCTGTGGACTTCAGAAAATCACAACATTCAATACATACACTTCACATAAAACATCCATATCATATGCACCTCATTCCAAGTCCCACACACATCATTTCATCTTTATCTGCAAGCACAATCTACATCATCTCTCAAACAATTTCCATAAAGCTCATATCCACACAATTAACACACCATATATCATCCATTTCAAAACACATTTACTCCAATTCCATAATCATAACCAATCACATGAATATTCGCATGAACGCAAATGCAAGTGTAAATCACACAAATGCATGCCCCGGGATCTTTCTTGTGCGCGTGAAAGAGTCCACTCTTGTAATTTGGCTAATTCCCACATAAATATAGAGCTTGCACTCAGTTGGCTAATCCCCACATGAAAATATAAGCTTTCGCTCAATTTGGCTAATCCCCACATAATGAACATACAACAATGTCCATGAAATGTCCACAAGACATGTTCAAATGAAATGTATTCATTTTCAAAACCTCCATCAACACATTACACATTAACACAATTTAGCTTAATGGTTTATAGTCATCACGTTACCTCAACACTCTTAGGATCATATCCTAATACACACATAAACCGCATTCAAGTTTCACTCCACATTCATAATTCATTTGTTACCATAGCAACCTAACCACGCAAATTCTCCATTTTCCCATTTTCCATCACAAAACAATGCAACACCACATTAAACATAATCACCAACAAGGCCAATCATTAACTCAATTTACGCACAACCAACACAAACCACAACAACAAAACATCTATCGACATAAGCACGTCATTCAAGTCCATTTAAACGACACTCTACCCGAACCTTTTAACATGTTCATTTTCAATCTGATATAGTTAACCATACATAAGTAAGACATACAATGGTAACTGTGGATTCAGTGCACTCACCCTGAGATCCGCGAAGTTGGCTAAGAGTTCAACTCCAATCTGGTTCTCGCACAACGTTACCTATATTATTTTGTACCATAACACAAAATTAACACACATTTCACATAAATTCCCAACCTTATACTTAATCCACCAAAACCCCCACATGTCCCTCAGACCACACTCTAATCGCTTCTTAATACTACCAAAACATGTCTTACTAGCATATTCTTACATTCTCACACAAACTCACATAACACATACTGACCTCACCCCACAAACTCATAAATCTCAACAGAAATTAAGAACTTACCTCACCTCGTGTAGCCTTAGCTCAAGAATCTGCCTTAATTAGTTGTCCTGGATCGATCCTAAGGAAACTAAGAGTGGGGAGGAAGATTTTTGGTTGGGAAAAGGCTCAAGATGTTTTCTTAAAGATTGAAAAGCATCTTGAAGATTGAAAAGGGTAGGGTTTGGCTGGAAACTAGGGTAGGTAAAGATATCTTTTTTCTCTCTCCAAATCTTCTCTGATACGAATCTGATTTTAAAATTCCGCCGACCGAAACGGTTTTCCAAATGGTTTACACAAACCGTTTGCCTAACCGTTTAACACTATTCAGTGTGAAATTCAAAGTTCCATTCTGGAGTGAGAACGGTTTTAAGAATGGTTTACTATAACCGTTTCCCAGGTTGTCCCCCTATACTGTTTGACAAAATTTCCACAAAATTCTCGGTTATATTTTTCGGGGCGTTACAATCCATCTATATAATACTAAAAATTTAAATTACTAAAATTTATAAACGCAAAGTGATAAAATTTA
>CANYCX011790882.1:0-17935 GCA_948193385.1 Breynia disticha f. nivosa | reverse complement strand
GTAAGTATTGTTTACTGAGTCTCGCGACTCACTGCGTTTTATGCCTACCGTGTGGGCAGAGACTTGAGGGGATTCACTTTTGTATGAGAAGGGTAGACAATTGCTTGATTCTGACTCCGACATCAGAGATTGAAGAACCAAGGTGGGCTGTGCATGAAGATGAATTTTGTTTTAAGATAGCGCATATCTTCTTTTGTATGGTTATAATTGAAATGGAATTGAATCATTTCCTTTTCTCTCATAACCTCAAACATTTTGTACCTTGGTTGGATTTTGAAAACAATTCTTCTCAAACATTGTAAAGTTATATTTCTATTAATGAATGTATATATTTTTTTTAAATTGTGTTCTATACTTGTATTTTCAAACAATATGATGTCCGAATCCGATTATCATCTCAAGAGAATTAATATACTAATATAAGATGATAGTTTAATTTGGTTGTCACATGTTAAGCTTTGTGCTTTGAGTTGTGTGATACATTTCTATACCTCGATCATGTGTTTGCTGTGTGCTTTATCTCTTGTGAGTTGGTTACATGTTTTCTATGTTCATTTGTTATGTGCTATGAATGGCAAAATGGAAAGCATGGTATGTATATGATCGTGCGTGGACTATGTTGTGCTCTTTGTGAGCTGTGTTGTGTGCTATGATTATGAATGTTGCATATACATTCACATTTGTTGCATATCATTTGTGTGACACGATTTCCTATGTAGATAAAGGACGTGATGTGTGTTGTCTTGAACATGTTGTGTGTTGTCCTATACGTGTTGTGTGTTGTCCGTATTTACGAGCTATATGCTCAAAGCTTATGTTTAGGCTATGTATCACTCCTCTGCTGTGTGCGATAGAGGATTCCACTGCTGTGTGCTATGTTGGACAAAAACCCAGGGACATCCTGTATGGATTTGCATTAGCATTTCATATATTTGCATACATATGATTAAAATGCCATGGTATGAATATCTCTGTGATATAGAACTTGTGTGGTTCATGATGTTGTGTGCTATCTTATGTGGATATTGATCTGTGTGATCTTGATATTGTTGTGTGCTAATTTACATGAGTTCCTGTGTGGTTATGTTTTCTGTGTGAAAAATGATGATATGTTTTGGCTGTGTGCCTATGTTGATAGTTTAGTATGGTAATGTGGTTTGAGCCAAGTCCTTTTGTATACCATACTTTGAGTTTGATGTGCTATATGCTAGAATGAATGTGATTCTATGTGAATATGGCAAGGAAATGGCCTATGGAAATAAAGTAACTAAGATATAGATTGTTGTATGCTAATTTACCTTAAAGCAGAAATCAGTTAGGCATTTCTGAAGCTCAGCACGACCTCATGCTGACCAGCAAGTTATCGTGTTGTAGGCAAATTTGACCAACACGCCTCGTGTTGCTGGGCTATCTGGAAAACGATGTGAGCACGACATCGTGCTCAACATGGCACGAGTCGTGTTTCCTGAAAATAGTGAGATTGAGCACGACACGCGTTCAAAGAGGCACGACATGAGAACGACCCCCGTGCTAATACAAAATTTCCCTGCACTTCATTTTATTACAATCTGATTATCACTTACTAAGTATATTTGTATACTCACCCCTTTTGATTGTTTAAATGATGTGCAAATCGTCGGTAGCCGCTTTTCAGACGAGATCTTTGCTCTGATTAGAGGCGTTTATTTGATACGATCGAGGTCTGGCTCCGGAGATCAGTTTTGATGTTTTGTTTTGTACACGTTGTACATATATATAAATATACATGCGAGTTTATAGTTTGAAATGTAACTAATGTATTTTGCCTTCGCTTTGCTATATAGTTTTTGAAAACGATTTGGCTCAGGTTTTAAATAAAAAGAGTGTATATTATTTTATTCCTCCTCGACTTTATTATGAGAAGATATAGGATATTTGAAATAAATGATTTAAAAATTTAAGCTCCACAACAGATACTTTAAAAAACCCAATATCTACGTATATAATTTACACATATGCAAAATGAGGATAGAGAGAGAGAAGGCTACTTGAGGCTTTTGTTGGTTGAGATGTGAACATTCGTGGAATGCTCTATGAAATCCATGTCAACTTGTATTTATTTTTCCTAAAAAAATAATAGCAATTTTGTGAGCCATACAAGAATGAATATAAATTGCCATAGATTGAATTTAACAAATCACATACAATAACTATTATACCATATACACATACAAACACATGCAGATGTGAGACTTCATTTTATCAATTTATCTGTAACCAATGATTCAAAGTATACAATTATGTGCCTTATACATGTATTCGTTTACTTTCTTTCAGTTTTTCTTTCTTTTTGTGACTACCCTTGCTGAGATCCTTTTTGAATATATGTTATATAATCTATAACCTAAAGTTTCTATAAGTTTCTTTAAAAACTCAGGTTTTGTATACTCTTAGGTTCTGAAGGATCCTACTATTAGTTCCCAAAGGATCCTGTTTTCTCTCAAATCATAACAAGTAGTCACAAGCCTCTTTTAATTTCAACATTCATATGTAGTAGATAAAATATTGTAAATGCAAGCATATGCAAATGCTTATGAATCCAGTTCATTAACTTGTGATTGATTAAGTCATAGTATGTTTTTGAATGTGAAATTTAAAAAAGATATAGTTTATGGATAAGTTATGAATAAAGTGTTGAGAAGTTATACATAAGATCTGTAGGTCGAAGACTAGAGTTTTCAGTGTCACATTAAAATTATATGTGTGTACTGCTTATAGATTATTTGTGAATGTGTAATTTTAAAATTATATGTGTAAATACTTTATGAATGTGTTGTAAATATTTATAAAAATTTAGAACACATAAACTGAATCAACCTTGATTGTAGAAAGTTTGTGGATTGTCTAGGGATGTGTCACTATGTAAAAATATATACTATCATAAATATATTATAAATACAGTGAAAAAAGAATTTCAAAAATCAACGTGTGAATGTTTTGTGAATATGTTGTAGATATTTATAAAAATTTCAACACATAAAGTGAATCAATTGTGGAAAGCTTGTAAACTAATTGTGGATATGTCATTATACAATAATATATACAAACAAAGAAATATATTCTAAATACAATAAAGAGTTTCAAAAATTAATTTATGAATGTTTTGTAGATGTATTGTAGAAATTTATAAAATCTTAAAACATAAAATAAATCAACCTTTAATTATAAAATTCTTGTGGATAGCTTGTAGAATGTTTGTGAATATCAATTATTTATCAATTAATTTTTTAATTTAAATTATAAAAATTTATGAATTTCCTGTGTAATACTTATAAATGCCTAATATTTGTTAAAATATTTTTAAAAAATTAATATATAATAATATAAATTTCAAAAACTGTTACTTGTAAAAAAAATCAAATTTTATTGTGTCACTTAGCAATGATATACCAAAACATTTAAAGTCAAAATAATATTTGATTGCAAAGTGAAGAACTTCGAAAAAAAATGTTGTTGGCTAGAACAAATTCGTCATACATTATTTTACTATATTTATTTTTCAATTTTTTTTTTAAAACTAGTGGCAATCTTTCGATTTTGCATCACTGAAGTAAACACAAAGAAATTAAAGCGTAAATAATTTGTAAATCAATAGCGTTTTTCCTTTGCTAAAATGGAATATTTCTCTTTATTATTTTTAGGGTACTCGCAAAATATCATGGCTACAAGTGCCCGTAGGGGAGGCATTACTAGTTAAGAGGGAGAGAGGAAGAAGAGAGAGAGAGAGGTGAGAAAATGGAGAGTGATTCAGAGATGGTTCCATTTCCATTACTATTGACGCCAATAGAATCGCATTACAGAGCATGCACTATTCCCTACAGATTCCCATCTGACAATCCCAGAAAGCCAACTCCTACTGAACTCCAATGGATTGATCTCTTCCTCAGTTCTATCCCATCCTTCAAGTACTTTCTTTTCTTTCCTTTTCTTCTTTCTGTTTTTTTTTTAATGTTCAAATCATCATTGCTTTCTGGGTTAATCTTGTTTTTGCAGAAAACGTGCTGAGAGTGATCCCACTGTTCCTGATGCTCCATCTCGAGCTGAAAAATTCTCTCAAAGGTTCAATTTTTATGCAGTTGATTTTGCTTTACAAATTGTATTTTTTTTCCTGATATTTTAAGCTGATTTCAATTGTTGCTTGCTCTTCTGTTTATCTAATTTGATAACTGTAATTACTACTAGCAACAGTCTGAATGAGGAAGGAAGATTTCAACTTTTTCATAAATGATAGGCTCTGCTACTTCCAACTTATTTTTACTGTTGTTAAAAACTAAATATTTTCAGTTTGAGTATAGACTTTTAATTTCTGTTAAGGTATTCTGAGATACTGGAGGACTTCAAGAAAGACCCAGAAAGTCATGGAGGACCCCCTGATTGTATTGTGAGTGCACATTCATTTCTCTTTTCTCTCAATTTTAGAGTTTCTCTTTTCTTAATTGTTCCTTTTTTGGTGGGATGGTGCAATGTAGCTTCTTTGCAGACTGCGGGATCAAATCCTTAGAGAGTTGGGATTGAGGGACATATTCAAGAAAGTCAAGGTTAGCAGTGTTCCTGTATTTATACTTCTTTCCAACAATTCCTTAGAATTCTATTATACTTGTGTGTGAAACGAATGTTTCGATGATTCTCGTTAATAGTTCTTCAATATAATGGCTTAGAGATTGTTGTGATGTGGTCCTTTTTTCCTTAGCAGATATTATGTATTGGTATTGTTGAAGATTATTCTGCATCTTTTATATTCCCTTTCCACTGTCCTACTGATTGTATCTACATGTGTGCAATGCTCTTTAGGTTTTATATTTGTCTAGGTGAAGAAGATTTGTGGAAGAATTATAAAGAATAAGACATAAGTAGACTAAAAATGTGAAATGTCGTGTAGGGCATCTTTTTTGCTTTATGTAGATGTCAGTCGTGGTTGATTTTTGAACAATTGTATTCCATCCGTTCTCAGTCTGTCTTGTCTGAATTATACTACTGTGATGCTGCTATTCCCACAAATTTGTGTAGTCAACACTCAACAGCTTATATCGTGAAAATTTTTTATATTTAGTGAGAGACTGAATGACTTTAACGAGAGGTGTAAAATGGGATAGTTTTTGCAACATTTGGAACCTTAAGCTGGGTAACAATCGGAAGAAGATACAAATTATAACCCACAGAAAAAGCAGATGCATGTATCATATGTATGTTTTTTTTTCCTCTACAAAATTTTGTTATCATCGCCTATAATTTATATAAACATTTTTTTGGTGACTTAGGATGATCATTTGGTAGGTCTACTTATTATTGGATTGCTTCTGGAGAGGTAACTTTGATTATAAAGAAATAAAGGAAGTGAGAAAAGAAACTCATAACAGTATGGATCCAAATATAGAATTCAAGAATGTCATACAGCTATTCTTTTTATCTTGTTAGATGGAAGAAAATTAACATCATTTTGTGTAAGATTTGTACAATGTGTTGATCCTTTCAGACTCTTGTAGTTTCAGCAGCCATGTCATTTACACTGGCAGTTGATCATTTTTCTTGCCTTTTATTTAGTTTTTCTCTTCCTCGCTGTTTGTCTTACAATGTTTTTGCAACAAAAATTCTTTTCGAATTTCATTCGTTCAGAATTAATGAGACATTTCTTTTGCTATGCTATAGGATGAAGAGAACGCCAAGGCAATATCCCTTTTTGAAAATGTTGTTCGTCTTAATGATGATATTGAAGATAAGATAAAGCGTTTGGAGAATCTTGTTAGGGGAATATTTGCTGGAAATATTTTTGATCTTGGTTCTGCTCAGGTTGGTCTTTATTTTATTTTATGACAAAAGTTTGGGTTTTGTTGCCAGATATTGAGGATGTTTATTCGCAGTCTATTGACGCACTGTAAGTAGAAGATAAGAACATGACTTACGAAAATTCAAAATACTTGAGTTGCCGATTGATTGCCATTTTTTTCTTTGCTCAAAGTCACCATCACAAAGCCACAGAGATATCTATTTGTCTTTCTTCCCCTTCTGATATCATCTGTTTGGGACTATGGGTGACACGGAATCTTTGGAATCTAGAAGGCTTTAATTTTTTTTTTTTTAATTTGCTTGCTTTAACTTTGCGGCTTAAACAGTTTCTTGTAATATATATCCCATAAAATGTAGGAATTTTCACTTGAACTAACTTTTCTTACGAAATCTTTCATTTTTTAGCTTGCTGAGGTTTTCTCAAAGGATGGAATGTCTTTTTTAGCTAGTTGTCAAAACCTTGTTCCTCGGCCTTGGGTTATCGATGACTTGGATAGCTTTAAAGTGAAATGGAGCAAAAAACCTTGGAAAAAGGCAAGTATAATATTTCCTCAAAGTATTGCCTGATTTCTGATTGTATTATGTGAGGTCACTTCCATTTACATAAATGCTAACCACTTCGCATCTTTTTGTGATAGGCCATCATTTTTGTTGACAATTCCGGTGCAGATATAATTCTTGGTATTCTTCCTTTTGCCAGAGAGCTTCTTCGACGTGGAACTCAGGTTTTCTTTCAGATTTGGATGCATACCTTTGCTGTCAACACTGAATTTAGAAATTGATTTGAAGTCTTCAAACTCTGTTTGTGAACATTGACCAACCATGATAACATCTAATTTTTCTGTAAACAATATATAGTATATATATAAAGAATCCACATGTCTATTTTCTGCTGGTACAGTAATGTAGATACTTTGCGTGGTTTTCATTTTCTATTTGGTGCAGCTTATTTCCTCAAAATAATTTCCAGGTTGTTTTGGCTGCTAATGACTTGCCCTCTATCAATGATGTCACTTATCCAGAGCTGATTGAGATTGTTTCAAAGGTTTTTTTGACAAATTTGTTTTACAATTCATTTCTTCTGTTGGTTGTGTGGTAACTTAAGTATATGGTTTCAGTTGAAAGATGAAAAGGGTCAGCTTGCAGGTGTTGATGCTTCAAATCTTTTGATTGCAAATTCTGGGAATGATTTGCCGGTAATTAACGGAACAGAAGCCATTTTGACTAAAAGAAAAGCTTACTTCCTGCTTTTTGTTGATGGCTTCTGTGTCTTATCATTTTCAGGTTATTGATCTTTCACTAGTATCACAAGAGCTGGCCTACTTAGCTAGTGATGCAGACCTTGTAATATTGGAGGGGATGGTAAGTCATTTCAAGAAATTGTTTGGTGATTGCATTGTTTTATCAGATCAAGTGTTCCTCTAGTATTAGGGAAGCTCATACTGCACAGCTGAATCTTTGTGACATTTGGTAGGGTCGCGGAATTGAGACAAATCTGTACGCCCAGTTTAAGTGCGACTCCCTGAAGATTGGGATGGTAAACCCCAAACTCCGTCTTACTTTTGTCGCTTATTCTCTAGAGATGAATTTTGTTTTTTCGAGTAATTGTACTTTTGATCTGCAAACAGGTTAAACATCCGGAGGTTGCTCAGTTTCTTGGAGGACGGCTTTACGATTGTGTATTCAAGTACAATGAAGTTTTGAATTGAGATTGTACCAACTTCTAGCCTAAATTCTTGGACAAAAAATAGGCAAGAAAAACCCATTTTGTAATGGCTGATTATTCAGTATATACATGTAGCAATTATAGGTCATAATGCCTACAACTTGTATCCGTTTGATTGAACACAGAATAATGTGTTATCAATTCATAAATAAGCCTGAAAATGAGTTCCACCCTTCAAACTCATCTCATGTACAGCAGATGTGTATGGTGATATCATTTTTAAGCTGCATTTTCTCTCTCACGTTCTGTTTAGTAGATGTATGCATAATCCATTGTAGCCACTGTTGAAAGATGTGTCATAGTCGATCAACTCTTGCTCGGACAAAGAAGTTAGGTTGCCGGTAACCGAATGCGCCGGATTTTTCCCTACTGAAAAATGCAGGTTTCAATCCCATGTAGTTTTTTTGAACTCTTCATGATATCATTTTTATGCTGTCTTCTTCCTTGTGAAGTCCACCATTGTTAACTAATTCAAATGCATAACCACTTAGGGTTAAGAGTATGTTAGAGCTAATTAAGTGGTAATTTTGTTAACACTTAGAGTTGTTGAGTCCTATATATATATAGGAGGCATGGGGAAGAAGGAAAACAGAGAATTTACTTGTCATTTCGTTAGTTTTGGTTCTTTAAGTTTGGGAGAGTAGATAGCTTCTCGAATCGCTATCTAGTGAGAGTGGTAACCTCTTGAAACTTACTAGTATTTCTTTGTTGTTTTTATAACTTTGTTCCTATATTGTTCATCTTTGTCATTCAATAAAAGAATTAGTTATCTAACCCAAGAGGGGTAGCCCAGTGGCGCAGGCACATCAGGGGGTTCAATCCCACAAGGGTTCGAATCCGCCTGAGCGCAAAATCTCCCTGGGCCAGCTCTATTGCTTCCCGGAGCGAACCCGGATTAGTCTTGTCCAATGTGTCGAGAACACCGGGTGGTTCTGACAAAAAAAAAAGAATTAGTTATCTTATTTGTTTTATTGGGTTTCAATTTGGGTTTCTATCAAATTGGTATCAAAGCGATTTGCTCCTAGTGATGACAATGGATCTGGAATCTCGACTTCACCTCATTGAAGAAGATAATGCAACGACAAAGATTCAACTTGCAATGATCAACACAAGCCTAAAGATGGTGTTATGGCAAATGAAGGACATAAATCAACAAATGAAGGAATTAAACCGAGAAGTTCCATTACTTGATTCAATGTTGTTTCTCAACATATTTTAGAAGCAAGTGCAACGCAACATGGTGCCACCATTTTGCTGGGAGTCTTGAGGGAGGCAAATATGGAGGCTAGTCAAGGGATTTGTGGGATAGCCACTAGATGAAGAGTATGCTCCTCAGAAACTAATTGAGTTTTCACCAGGCAAACGAAAGTGGGAAATGTTTGAAATAACCAGTGGTATTATAGTTGCGACTATGAACGGAGTTGAATCAATTGTTGTCATGACAGAGCTGGACATAACATCAGATTGGGTTTTTGGTGCGGTGAGTTTGGGAAAGGGAAACAACTACTCTACAAGGGTAGAATGGGAAGAAGAAAAAGTCATGTAGGGTTTTTAAGTGGGTTACTGGTAAGAAGTGTAATAATTGGAATGGTCTCATTTGAGAACAAAGTACATTGGCTACGATCTAAAAACGGTATTTTTTCTCTTTCTCTTTACAAAAATAGATCTGCCTTTAATAATATTTTTTTAAATCTTTGCCAACAATACCATTCATATATATAGTTTATATTCAGCCTTTTTTTTTTTCACATCATCCACATTTTCCCTGTTTCCTTTTTTTTCTGTTTTCCTGCGGCAGTCCTCTTTCTCTACCTGTCTCTCTCAAACTTTCACCTCACTCCCTCACCTCTCTTTCTTTTCCTCCTCTACTTCACCTGCATCTTTCCTCTTCTCAAATGCATACTCTCTCTTCAAACCCATTCAATTCTAAATCACCCCAAACCAAAATCGCCAACATGAAAATCTCACTGTTGTGCTTCTTCCTCGTTTCCTCCTTATTCGTCATGACTTCTCATTCTTACAATGATCTTGATGTCCTCTCAAGCCTGAAACTCTGCCATTACAATTACTCTGCAATGAGAGTCCATAAGTAAAGCAAATATGAACAAAAGCTATTTTGAAAACATGAAGGCTGTAAGATTATTTGATTCTTTTGTCTGTAATGGTGCCACTTAATAAATAAGAAGAGGGCACGAACGTGGATACCAATTATTCACCCCCATGCCATTGTTGTTGTCATGATTGTTGATGTAATGTCAAGCTTTGGGTTTTAACGAGTAAGAATAATTGTTGGATTTGGGAAATATAATTAGAAAGAGGTGTGTTCAAGTTTCGTTTATTAATTATGGTGGTGTTGATTTCTTTTGATTCGGACAATTGGTGGTGAAGATTATTGTGTGATTTGAGGTTTGATTCGATTAGTTAATTTGTTGTTAATTTTTTGTTGACTTTGTTTCTATATTCAATTTGACAACAATATGTATTACTACTTTTGGAAATTAGGGTTTGACTTTTTTTTGTAAATTTTTGTTGATATTTTGTCAACTTATTGTCAACTTTTATTTATCTGCTATAAGGTGATCACAAGGTGGCAACTCATAGAAAAAATGTAAAAAAAAATTGACAGTGATACATGTGTTACTGATATGAGAATTAAAGTTTCACTTTTTTTGTAATTTTTTTTTTAACACTCTGTCAACTTGTTGTCAAATTTATTTTGCATACTATAAGTTGACCACAAGGTGACAACTCATAAAAATGTAAAAAATATATATATTTAAATGAACAGTAATCGATCCTTGAACATCTTACAAATTAAATTTTTTTCAACCTTTCAACTCATAATTCGCAGCTTTTTTATTGTTGATGAATGTTTTTCGATGAGATTTTTTAGTTTGAGAATGAAGGTGTTTTGAGAGGTTTTTATATTTTTGAATTTGGAATGTTTTTGAATTGGAAAAGAATTTGTAGAAAATCTTTCCAGATTCGATCTATATATAATATGACTATATAAGAAATAGATTAATTATAGGTGGTATTATTGAAATTTATTTCCTAAAATAGTATATATAAAAGATGGTCTTTTAAAAATTATATATGTGTAATTTGACCCTCATTTGACCTAGGCATTTTAAATAGGCTTAGTGGACATTGAATTGTAAATGGAATAAGAGAGCAATATATGCTGAAAAGTTTCTTACAATCAGGTACTTACAAATTCTTCTTGTTTCTTTTGGGCAATTCACCTTCTTTTTCAACATCTCTGCCAAAGCAAATTACTCTAAAGGAGACGTCCCAATCACTCATGACAAATTCAGGATTTTTATTTTTCTTGTTATTGCACGAAAAGAATTACAGCAGCATGCTTGGAATCAACATGGACAGTGAGGATCCAGATTGTTGATATTACAAGAAATGGGTGTTCTGATAAGACAATTGTGGTTTTTGAAAATAGAGGAAATAGGATTTTAGAAAAGTTTGAGGATATATACGATTTGATTAGTGAAAAAGAAGTTTTTTGGATTTTTGATAATATGGTTGAAATTGGGCAAATTCCTTATGAGGAGATTATGTCCGATTTTGATATAAAGAAGGGAGTTTTGAAGCCTTTTGAGTTGAAAAGTTTCGAAATGGGGAATTTTTAGGGCAATTTATAGGAACAATGAGGTTAGCTCCACTGTCTTTCATTCTACATGACTCTACTTTGTTCTTGATGGGAAATTGGATTTTGGAGAATCTAGGCTTCATTAGGAGTTTGACCATTATTGATAGCGAGTATAGACCGGTTCTTCCTACTTAGATTTTGAAATTGCTAATAGTTAGAGAAGTTGTGGGACTGAATTTCTACTACAATAGGGTGGTTAACTTGTGTTGTTTTAGGGGGATTGGTGGTGTGGATTTGGACTGGATTGATGTTAGAAGCTAGAGATGGAAGAGAATTTGTTTCTTGTGCAAACGACACAATAGGCAAGTCTCTTTATAATTTAACTGAAAATATACTCATTATATAGAATTGAATTTTTTTAACAAATTAAAGGTTTGAATTTTTTTTTACTATATGTAACGATAAGAATCTATACCTCATCAAGTTTTTTCTTTAAAGTGATTTATAGTAAAAGTCTCAAGACAATTTATATACTATAATAATTTCATAGTATTTTGTATTTTGACAGGTAAATTGAGAAATAGTTGACACATGACATATAATTATAGAAAAAATTGTAGCATCTTTCATTTGTATTGAGTTTGAGATTAGAAAAAAAAAATAAATATAATATCTGAATTCAATTTTCATAATCAATCAAAATTCAGTTGTACAACATAATAAATCACACAAACCACCTCATATTAGGGATATACATCTCATTAAAATAAGATCTTATTCATTAACTAGTCGATATTCCGCGCTAGCGCGGACGTTTTTTAAATAATGAAGTATATTAAAAAAATATTAATATATGTTATAGTGGCTGGTGTTGTTTTATAATAATTTAAAAAATAATGTGAATTTTTAAATTGAAAATTAAATTTTATATAATGAAAATTTTGAATTAATGATTAAAAATAATTAATAAATGAAAAATAATTATTGAAATATAGAAAATTATATTTTTGAATATTTATGATTGATTTTGATAATTTTTGTCAAGAATTTTTTTTATAATTTTAAAAAAATCTTCAAAAGTTGGTTAATTTAGAAATATTTGAAGTGGTAAAAAAATTGAGAAATCATATTACAATACAAATGACAAAAAATATTGTATGTTTGTCAATGGTCATTTTAATTCATTTATGAGTGGCAGCAAAATTAAATTACTTTTCAATGAATTTGATAAACTCAAATATGTAATAGATATCAATCAATCCTAAATTTAAATATTCTTTACAAATCTATATCTATATTAATATACTAAATGGATAGTAAAGAAATAATATAAAATTGTTAAGACTCTTTAAAATTATTAATTTCAGTAATTAATAAAAAAGTAAATTAATTAAAATAATATTAAAAAATCAATTAATCATTTTAGTTATTTTATAATTATTTAATTAATTTTGATAAAATTTTAATGCATGACTTTAATTGAACATTTAGAAAAAACATTTATTTTGAAGAGAATAAAGAGTAAAAATAAAAATATAAACTAAATAAATAAATAGTAGAGAGATAATAAAAAATAGCAAGAGTTTAAAATTATTAATTGCAATAAAAAATATTAATTAATTAATTAATTAAAAATAAAAATTTTATGAAAATTAGAATATTTAAATTATTTGTAGTTAAAATTTTGAGGTGCACGTGATTCTACATAATAAAATAATTGAGAAAGAGTTAACATGTCTTGCTCCTTAAAACATTTATTCATAAATCTCTTTATCATGTCACATCAGTATTTATAAATTTTTTCATCTATTAAATTTTTTCTTCATACTCATAGATTTTTCATTAAACTTTGTTGTAAGACTCGTTATAATTTATTTAATAATAAAAATAAATTATATATACTTAAAATTCACTTAAGTGAGCTCCACATAATTTTGCGGAGTCCACTTCAAGTGGTAGATTATACGATTGATGAGACTACATCATCCTTTTGGGTGAGTTGATTCTATCTTTGAGAAACGTCATGAAAGATTGTTTACTTTGAAGTTTAAATTTGGTGATTCTGAAACTCAATTTAATTGAGTAGTGCATGATTGTAGGGACTGATTCTTGCTCGATCTCGATTTGCAGACACGTCCTGATGTGAAGCCGATTGCATATGCTATCAATTTCCTCTGCATGTTCCAATATGTCGTCAACCTGATCCAGCAGATCAAATATTCCCATTTCAGCTCTTTGACGTAAATCGTCTCATAGAAAGGACGATAAAAAAACTTAAGAGTGAAGAAGAGTTGGAGCATGTTCCCCAATTCAACCTTATCATGTCAAGTGAAAGAAGAGCGGAAACATGTTAACCATCTCAAACTCACTATAACATGCTAGAGAAGCAGGAATCTTTGCTCTACCTCATTATCCCCGAAATCTTCTTTCCCTTGGCCAGCACCTGCGAAAATGCCAGTTGGACTGACTCATTGTAGTTTGCACTACAGTGCCAATTTTGGGCTTCCACAGCCACTTGCTTTGTCTTCTCACGCAACTCCTTGTTTTTAGGATTCATATTTCAATCTCTAAATCTTTCTCTGTAACTTCTTGTTAACACCCTTCGCAATGGCTGCAAGAATAGAACATGTTTGTGTAAACATTATCAGATGATGTATAAATGAACGCAGGATATTACAGCAACATATGAGTATGTGAATCAACAAAACATGCCAAATGAAACCTTTTATTGATAACAAACAAAATGTTTCTTTGAGAAAAATAACAATAAACTCAATAGAGTACATATCCACCATACATATTTCATTTATCTTCAACATGAATTGGAGATTTTCGCTTAAACACAAATGAAGAAACTTTCTAAAAAAAGCTTTTTAACAAAACTTGGTTGTGAAGTTTAAAAATAGGGTGGATGATTGGGACTTAATGAAGGTAGCTTAGATAGAGAATGAGAGAGGAGATTTAGAAGAAGTGAAGAAGCAAGAGAAGGCGCTCCTCGTTAGCTTCAGAAGGATGTGATAAAAGATGTTGAAGAGTAAGTTGGAGGTCTTGTCGCAGAAGGTCTAAGCTGAAATATCCAATGGATGCTTTCTCTGGAGCCTTAAAAAGGAGTTCAAAAGAAGTTAGTTTTGAAACTTACATGTCAAAACCTTAAAAACGTTACAGATTTGGTAAGTACAAGACGTTACAGAGTTGACAAATTAAAGTGGATAAGACTTTATGTACTTGAAAAGTCTAAAACGTTACACTTGATGTAGTTATAAAATTTTATAAAAAAAAATCAAAATTCTGAAAAATTAGATAATTAGAAAGCTGCTCTCTCATTCATTTTGATGTTTCAACTTTATTATATAGATATAGATAGATAGATTAAAGATAATTTAATAAATTTTTTTATATTTAATTTATATTCAAAATCGATAGTAATAAGAATAGATAAATTAATAAAAATCTATTATTTATATCTGCAATAATTTATTTTTTAAAAATAAAATAAATATGAAACTTAATCAAATATTATTAATAGATTTCACTTGAAGTGTATGAATATTGTAATTAATATAAAAAAATTAACTAAATGAATATTCTATAAAAAATAATCATACTTTTTAAATTCAAAAGTCTTATGATATAACGAAAATTAAATAAATAAATAAATAAACTTGAAATATTTATTTATTTATTTATTCTTTATTATATTTTTAAATATTTTTCTTAAAATGATCAATTACATCAAATAATTTTAAAAAATATTTAAATTAATATAATTGTAATATACTACTGAAAGAAATCGAATAGACAACACATATATATATAAATACTAATTAATTAACACATAATTAATTAAGCGTAAATAAAATGAACAGAATATCAAACCTGAAATTCCGTTCAACGCAGCGGAAGAAGAACGATACGTCGTTGAGGGTACGCTCGTATCCACAGGCGCAAATGCGTCAGGATACGAGCAATATTTCGCACCCGATCCTACACCGGAAACCGATCGCCTGAGAGAAAAAAAACCACCTGTTGGTTATTTGTGAAGAAGAAGAGAAGTGTCTCTTCTCTTCTCTCTTCCTTTGGTAGAAGAATAGAATTAAATGAAATGGGAGGGGGAAATGTGCTTATATAGAAGTGGAGATACCTATTGGCGAATAGGTACTCTTCCACGCATAATTACACTTTAGTCCGTAAACTAAAAGTATTTCTAATTTAATTATTCTATCAAATAAATCATAATTAAGTCCCTTAACTTAATTATATTTATTCGACAATTCAAACGTCATAGGTGGAATAATTATCCTTTCAACTGCATCCTATCGCATCGCGTGGATTATAACTATTGTAGGAAACTGCTAGTAAGAACCTAATTTGGCTGCTATACGAAACTTGTCAAGATTCACAATATACCAATATATACAATATACTTAAATAGGAGTATATCATTTATAAAGAAAAATAATTCTTAAATAAATATTCCTGAATAGTGATAATATATGTCATTTGTTAAGACCCAGTAAATAGCACAGAAGGAAACCATTGATGGATTTTTGTTCACAAAGATCAATGAATATTTGAAGGTCAATCGTGGGAAGATTCACAGTATATGAATATATACAATATACTTAAACAAGAGTATATCATTTATTAAGAAAGAAAATAATTTCCTAAAATAAATATTCTTAAATAGTGAGAATATATTTCATTAATTAAGCAGTAAGATTGACGAGGCCTATAAATAATGCATTGGAAGCTCTTTAAACTTAAAAACAGAGGAAGTGTAGAGCATAGGTAACTTCTATTGCAATTTTTCAATTTGTAATTCTAACATTCGTATGTTTCAACGAAAGCTTTTCACATCCTTAATATGGGTTCAATGTTTTTGTGCATGGAACATAATGTTTAAATTGTGATGATTTTTATATGATCTAACAATATTTTTATTTGAATGTTACAGGCGAGAATGATGAACTCTGATTTGTTGATAATAGTCGTGTTAGCGGTGGTTGCTTTTGTTGTCTTGGTATGGGCATTTTATTATGCTGTCTAATTATGTCGCAATATCGAACGAAGTCAAGACAAGTGTTAATCCGTCTCTTCTTTCAGCATGTAGCTTAACCAGTTAGATAATTGAGTTTTTTATTTTCATGTAGTTCTAAAGGAGTTTAATATATTGTTTAAGAAGGTATTCTCAATAATATTGTTCACTTCTTATTTTTTCCATCACAACTCCATAGCTATTGTTTGCAACAAGTATCATGCATAATTGAAGTTCATGAAAATGAAGAATTGACTAAATACTAAACCAAAGCAATTGCGAAGTTCATCAATAACTTGAAAGATAAAAAAAGTTCATTAACCAGAAGTAGGACTAGCAACAGTTATAAACGAAATTCAACGTCAAAGTAAAATGAGAATTAGAAGTCGTCTATTAACGTTTATTGAAATATGTGCAAGGTTATAATAATTTGCAACCGAATAGTATAATGCCATAAAAGATAAAAATAAAAATAGGCATAATCAATTAATAAATGCTTAAACAAGAATTTTTAATTATAATAATTTTTAGCACTTAATTATAGTTAATTATAATAGATTAATAAAAATTTGATCAAAGTAAAATGAATCAAATGGGTCAATTTATAGGAAAAAGTAAGTCTTTTATGACTGCTAGTGGTATTTTCATAAATATAGCACAATATTTATTGAAAATATGACCGTGTATGGATGTTTAGGCAAATAAAAAAAATAATTTTAATGGTCCAACACTAATATTACTATGGGATAGTTACATCACGGTCATTACCCACCTTTTTTCACTTTAATATTATATTTTTCATATTTTTTGTTTTTATTTGCAATTAGGCTTTTTTAATTTGCTTCACTTGCTTTTTCTTTCATTTTTACGATCTGTTTACACATCACTTCGATTTTTAAAAAAAATATCAGTTCTCCTGCCCATTAATTACACAGTGCTTCTTTCCTGTTCGTGTACATGCTTTTAGTATCTCACATGATAATAGACACATCTTTTCATTTATCATCACTTCTATTGCTTTTTTTTCCAAAAGTATTTCATTTCTTGTTCCTTTTATCTTTCTTCAAGCTGAATTTTCTCTATTATGTTTTTCATTCTTCTTGCTTTACTCTTGCTTCTTTTATCATCTATTGCTTCTTCATCCATTTTTTATTTGCTTTTTCTCTATTTTTTGTGTTTTATATGGCTAAAAACACGTCAAACTAAAAGAAATAGTACTTTTGAGAGTATGAAAAGATATTTTTCTTCTTCAAACTAAAACACGACTTTTTATTTTTGTTCATATACATAGTTTCAGTTTGGTTGTTATCTAGTTTATTTTAAGTATAAATTAATTTATAATCGGTTTTCAGTACTTTACCGAGCAGTTTTATTGTCTGACACTTCTAAGAATAAGTTTAGTTATAGTTTACAATTGTAAATTTATATGAGTTTTCTGTAGTTTTTTTTTGTTGATAAGCAATTTCATCTTGGAGTTTTTATGTTATTTTTAGAATGGAGAGTGTGAATTTAGAATTTATATGTTAGGCCATCTCCAACCATATACTTAAAAATATAATATGTTTACTCAAAACTATAGCAACTACTCTATTTCACTCCAACCAGTTTTACTCTATTTCTATCACTAAAAAAAATATTCCAAGCATATTCATATATAATTTATTTTTTAATTGAATTTAACAATCAAGTAATCAATATAATTATTTTACGTATAAAATACTATTTAAATATCAATAAAACATTAAAA
>CANYCX011790565.1:0-10534 GCA_948193385.1 Breynia disticha f. nivosa | reverse complement strand
GAACCTTGTATGGTTATCGGTTAATGATGTGATGTGTATGCTTTATATTAAATGGTTAAGTGTATGTGTGGTCGTGTATGAATAGAATGGAAATTGTTGTGGTACGGTTGGCAATAGTGGTATGCTCATGGTTAGGTTGTGAGAGATTGTTGTGGACGGTAAAAATATATACTAATGTGTATGTTTGATTTCATAGAAAAGATTGTGAACAAGATATTGAGCTAAACAACTAAATGTGTATAATAATCACATGTTCAATGGACGTAGAATTCTAATGAGGTTATGTTTAGAGGAGAATGATATGACCGTCTGTATGTTATGAATCTTATGTGATATTTGTGAATACTGTTCTGACTTATAAAAGAAAACAAATGACCTAAGTTTGAGTCGCCTGTGTTGGCATACAAAAGACCACTAAAGAACTGTATTTGAATTGCTTGCTTTGTGTGTTAATTAATATACCTAACCTATAGTGAAATCGGAGGAGGCTTAGGCCGGGAAGGCCGAGGTTTCCCCTGCGCATCCGGCACAATAAATATTAGGGTCGCTTATTGAGTATTTTATACTCACCTTTTATTCTGCTTGGTAAATGTCTGCAGATCGACAGGTATCAGGGACGGGACGATGTGATCAATGAGGCTAGCGGTGCGATACTGAAGGTCAGGCTCCCAGTCATTTAAAAGATGATTTGTTTTGTAGAGTATTATGTATCTATACATACAGTAGCATTAGATGATTTTAATTACTCAGCATTCTAAACGTTTTCCAGCTTCCGCATTATGAAAAATGTTTGTGTAAGATTTACTCTTATTTATATTCTACAACTTACGTTTTAAAACGAAAAAAAATATAGTGCGTTTTCAGCATTTAAAAGAAAATGAACTTCGTAAAATTTGGCGTCACATGATATGTTTTGTTGACGGATTGATACAAATGTTTGGTTGTTGAGATTGTTGTTATATATATGTATATATCTGAGTCTGTTGGTATTTAAGATTAATATGAAAGTTTGAGGTGTATGTTGATAGATATAAGCTGATATTTTCCTAAGAACTGTTAATATGTTGAGATTTTCTTGGAAGAGTACAATATGTAATTATGGGTATATCTAGAGTACAGTTGTTATATACCATTTATACGTAAAGTATGAACTATGTATATTCCAGAATAACAGGCGTATTAAGTTAACATAAAGCTTAATCCATTGATATGTTAACTAATATGATCAATATTTTGAGTATAAATCGAAGTAATAGGTGGACCCTACAATACAGTTATCTCATGTAGGATCTAGAGATACACAGTATGATCCTGATTATCTACACTATGGACCAGCTTATCCTTATCCACCACCCCCACCATACCATCCTATGTATAGAGATCCACCTGACGCGTCCTAAAACTAATTGACACGAACTACGCAAGCGGACGATCAAGTAGTATAGGGGAGTAAAAACTCAACCCGTAATATCGTACCCTAGGGAAAGTTGAAACTAAAGTCATGCCCATCTTCGTTATTTAATAGAATGTCTAGTCAATCGAGTTTTGGTAAATTAACCTAAATTAATCTAAACGGCATAAAATCAACTTAAACTAGATGGCAGGACATTGTAAAGGCAGGAAAATAACACAACTCAATACCAAATAACATAAATGCAAGAAAGCCAAAAACATGAACAAAAATTCTCATAGCAATAACAAAAAGTAACAATAAAATGTATCAAAATCAATTTGACAGCATTCAAATATAAAATCAACAATAAAAACACAAAACCCAACTAAAATCAATGCCAAAACATAATCAAAAACAACAAAAGCAAGGTAACTCAATAGAAATCATAAAATATCAACAAAAACTCAAAGAAAACTTATAAGCACGGTCTCGATGCGAAATCCTAAAGGAAAACCTACAAGAAACAAAAACCCAAATTAGAAATCCAAACCGAAATAATAAAAAATGCATAAATGAAAAGGATTCGGCAAAGAAACATGAGGAATTATGCATGAAATGGAAATCTACACTAAAGGAAAGCAAGTAAATGCAAGAAATCTTAAATGGCTGCAAAGAAAACATGAATAAATGCTGAAAATAACCCTAAACTAGGCTAAAGGTCGTCAAAACATTAGACCATAAGAAAGGAAGTGAAACCCTCGATCGATTTATCACATTGTTCGATTGATGGCACGACCCGTGCCATTGGCATGCCTCGTGTACCGCACAAAATCAGAATGACACGAGGCTAGCACGAGTCACCCACGATTCGTGCCAATTTTAATTTCCGCACGAGGTCGTGCTCGTTGCACCAGGTCGTGACTCTACTAATTGGGCCCAAATCTCTCTCCAATCCATCTCATCCTGCCTGCTAAGTAGTCTCCTATCACAAGCGATATTAATTATAATCTAAAAAGTAAAGATCATGTAAAAGCAGATGATAACTAATAAGAATGTGAGCTATTCTATGTGTAAATCACATTTCAAACAAAAATTGATTTTTCTTTTAAAAATAATTTAAAGTGTGATTTTTAGGAGAATTTAAGAACATATGTGCGCCTAATACGTCAGAAAAATATGAGAAAATACACTCATATTATGCGCGCATCAAAGTCCCCACACTTGAATCTTTGCTCGTCCCGAGCAAAGAAGGATCAAGATCGAGCTACCAACCAATCCACTAAACAACCGTAGTATCAATCACAATCTATTCCAATTATAAAGCAACCAAAATAACTCATTTGCAAGAGAAATAATCTAAGTACCAAGTATGAGTCATAAATGAATGAAAAGAAGAGTAGATGTATAATACTATCCTAGTGGTATCTCTAGACTCAAAATATCAAACAAATAAATCTCTTAATGACCCTAATCTTACTAAACTAACCCTCTTATTTTCTTTTCTTTTTCTTTTTCTTATTTATTCATCTTTTATTCTTTTCTTTTTTTTCTTTTTGTTCTTCTTTTTTTATTTTGATTTATTTTCTGGGTATTTCTTTCTCTAGGAGCTTTTCCTAGTGGAAACGCAAAATCAAATGCTTGCATTAGGCACTCGATTCTGGCCATTCGTGAAAACACTCTCAATTATGAAAGTAAGGCTCATGCTCATATTCATTGAATAAACATCAAATAGAGGAGCAGTTCCCTGGAAAAATAGAGGAAGTTTAGGAATTAAAGGTCAAGAAAGCGAAAATTTTGCCTGAAACTCAAGTCTTCTATGTCACCCAGCTAGAAATGTCTATCAATCCTGCTTAATTCTAAATCATACAATATGGAAACAATAATTGGTACAAAGAAATTCATTTATACAAACAAGTTAATTAGGATTGCATTTATAATTTTCCTATCATGCTCAATCAGCTACAGTTTATTTATTGGATCGAAAACGTGATCTCTCTCCCACACTTATGTCAAACATTGTCCTCAATGTTTGAAATAAGAGTAGACGAATCAAAGAATCGAACACACGCAGAAATAGAGCAGGGAAGATAGAATAAGCAGACAGAAATGACAGAAAAGAAAAGAGAGAGAGAGAGAAAAGAGAACGCCCCTATGAAGAGCAGTCGAGAATGGAACAGTTGATCCTACAAAAGAAATAGAGGTCACAAAAACAAAAGTGTAAATAAGTATATACAAAATTGTCAAAAATAAGAAAGTCACTAACTAAAATAAAAGGAAAAATAAAATAAAATAGACATAAGATGAAAATTAAAAAGGAAAATAAAATGAAAAAATGAGGATAAAATATGCTCAAAAGGGGAAAAGAAAGAATAAGTAAATTTGCAGTCCGAAAGGAAGCCCGAGGCGCGTTGAAATGCAAAAAACAGGCCATGTTTGGCACAGGCCTGTACTGGGTTAGAGCCGACACGAGTCGTGGTGATCAGTCACCAAGAGGTCGTGGTGAAGCACGAGATCGTGGTGAGCACCTAGAAATTGCATCTGAAGAGTGATGAGCACGAGGTCATGTTGGAGGAACGACCCGTGCTCTTTGCTGTGAAAACAGAACAACAACCTGTATTTGGAAGAAAACCTGCAAATAAACAATTTGAACAAGATAAACTCCATCCTAATGAGCAAAAACCTGCATAAAAACATCTCCATAGCATGCACATAACATTCCACGACAAATCAAACAGAGTCTAACATCATATAGCAAACATAATGTCAAAAGTCAAGTGCAAAACCACTAAATAATGATAGAATACATGTCCAAAATGCAATAACCAAAAAACAACAATGTAAACACACACACTACGGAGGTGGAAACTGAGGGTGCTCGCCAGGCAAGTACTGTGGTGGGGGAAACTGAAAGTCAGTCGGTGGCCAAAATGGAATGGTGCTGGAGACTGCACAGATGACTGTCGCGGCATAGAACTGGCTGGAGCAGAAGGTGCATCTGGAGGTGGTAGTGGAGTACGAGGGCGACGCTCGTAAGTACGAAAACTAAAACACTCCGCTGGAGACTAAGGGAATCCATCATAGAATCCAAACGGCTGGTAGTCTCTTGACGGAATGACTGAAACTTCTCTATGTGCTCCCGCTGTCGCTCCACAATCTGTTGCTGTGCCTCAACCAAAACCTGCTGCTGTCGCTCAACAGAACCTAACTGAGTGCGAACATCGCTAAGCTGTCGACTAACCTCCTGGTCCCTCTGGTCAACAGAGTCGAGGTATCTCTGTGCACTACAGTTGGTGCGATACATGGCTTCCCACTCATCTGGATCAGAAAATAGCCCACCAAAAGTGGATGAGGAAGGAGGTGGGTGAGCATAAGATTGTCGAGCTGGCTGTAGTGGGGCTGCAGTGGAAGAAGAACCCTCAGCATAAGAAAAACTCTATTAGAGTGGGCTCGGAGGTGCAGTCTGAGGCTCGGGCTCTGCAGGCTGGGCTATGGGAGATGGTGATTGAGGTGGTGATAGAGGGCCGTAAGAAAAACCAATCAGTCTAGGTATTATGCCTACTCTGTGAACCATGTCCATATTCTCATACAATCTCATGTCCATGGCAGAAATATGTCCTAGGAAAGTGACTGAATCATCCCACAAGTAGTCAATACCGATCTCTGTGGCTATCCGGGCAACATAATACGTGCCCATAATCGCACCAGCACGCTTGTTCCTTTTCTGCATGATATGATATAAGAACAGGCATAGATACAGTGCAGATATCTAATGCCAACCACACCGTCTTCATCAATCGTCCAAAGGAAGGATCAAGTCAACCACCTATGGATAATCCTAAGCAAGGGATTACAATATTTCCTTACTTTTGATATGCTCGGATTGTACTGACCACCATCTGGCCCTGTAAGCTCTCTCCAAAAAGCAGCATCATCTACCCGATACTGATAAAAAACAGTGCGCTATCGAGGAGAATTCTCTATGCAATCGGCCCCTCTCATCGCTCTCTCTAATCGCCTAAAAGACCAAGTATGCCACACCGTGGCCTGCCTGAAATTAAACCTGTTGTCCGCAAAATTCACACTAAGAGTAGTGTAAAACTCATACAACAACTCCTTACACATCACCAATTACTAATCCATCCGTACATACTCAACTAATCCTCCTCTAAATAACAAATAACTCATCTCTAAATCCACTCCTAATTGGCTCAAAACATTAAAATCCAAAAAATTTTTGATATGAATCTGACGAGTGCGTAAACGAGAACACCTTACTTGTTGTTCCTCATTAGTAAAGTGCAAATATGCGTGCTCAGCACGTTCAGGACATCGTTTGCGCGAAGAGGAGGCTGCTATAGAATCTGAAATCACAGGAAATGTGCTAGGAAAATGTGTTTAAAGTGAGGGGAAATATGTTTAGAGTGAGGAGAAATGTGTTTTTAGGCTTTTTGTGTGAAAGTCGTGGCTGAAAATTGGGTTGGCCGTGCTTGGAGGTGGAAATTGGGGTGTGTCGAGAGGGTTTTGTGCGTGCTGCAGTGTGAAAAAATGAGGTCTATATATATAGACTGAACCCCGACACGATCGTGTTGAGCTTGGCACGACTCGTGCCATTTTAGGTTTCTGCTGCTAAGAGCATGAGGTCGTGCTCAAAAGGCATGGGTCCTGCTGAGCCACTGAACATCCGATGTCTGAAATAAAAATGTAGCAAAAATCTGCCATACAACTATCAGTCATGCCAGAGCCTGCAGCAACATCCAGACCCCAACAAATCCCAAAAATCATCCTCAATGCAAATCATATCCTCAAAAATAAAACCTAAACCTACGAATCAAAAAGACAAAAATCAAAGAAAGGAAGAAACAAAAGAAGAAAACTATATACATAACTACAAGGGTGCTTTATTTAAAGTCCAAGCTAGACTCGTGAGGCTGGATCAACGTCTACTAATCGTAGAGAAGTAACCGTAGAAGTTACCTCTCCTCCTAAATAGAGCTTAAGACGTTGTCCATTCACCATGAATCGTGAATCAAAAGAATCAGAAACCTCATATGCCCCATAAGAGGTCACTCTAGTCACGGTGAAAGGTCCTGACCATCGTGATTTTAACTTCCCAAGGTGAAGTCAAAGGCGAGAATTGTAAAGCAAAACTTGATCCCCCACTCAGAAATTGTGGTGCACAATCCTAGCATCATGGAGGAGTTTCGTCTTCTCTTTATATAATCGCGAACTCTCATAAGCATGAAAACAAAACTCATCCAACTATGTCAGCTGCTCCTTCCTTTTCTCTCCAGCACTCACTAAATCCAAGTTCAGGAACTTGAGCGCCCAAAGGGCTCTGTGCTCTAGCTCCACTGGAAGATGACAAGCTATGCCATAAACCAATCTGTATGAGGACATGCCAATAGGTGTTTTGAAAGCAGTCCTGTAAGCCACAATGTGTTGTCCAAATGCAATGACCAATCTGTCCGCGAACCATTCACCGTCTTTTCCAGAATGCGCTTGAGCTCGCGATTTGAGACTTTCGCTTGCCCACTAGTCTGCGGATGATAAGCTAACCCTATCTTATGTTTCACTCCATATTTGGTGAGTAGCTTCTCAAATTTTTCATTGGAAAAATGTGTACCCCGGTCACTGATGATAACTCAATGAGTCCCAAAACGTGTAAAGAGCAGCTTAAGGAACCTAACTACAACACGAGTATCATTAGTAGGTGACGAAATAGTATCTACCCATTTGGAAACATAGTCGACGCATACCAAGATATATTTATTGCCACAAGAAGAAGGAAACATACCCATAAAGTCTATCCTCCAAACATCAAAGATCTCGCAAACAAGTATACTGGATAGAGGAAACTCATGCCGAGCAGAAATGTTGCCAGTCCTCTGGCACTTATCACATCTTGAAACAAAATTGTGAGCATCCTTATAAAGTGTGCGCCAATAGAATCCACTCTGTAACACCTTCATGGCAATCTGATTTGCCCCAAAATGATCGCCAACATGTTAACTGTGACAGTGTAGCAAAATATCCTCTTGCTCATCCTCAGCTACACAACGTCGAACTACCTGGTCCACACATACCTGGAAAAGGTACAGCTCATCCCAAAAGTGATTTGTCAGTTCTTTAAAGAACTTCTTCTTTTGAAAATACGTCATCTCTTTCGGGAGAAAACCTCCAGCGAAATAATTGGTGTAGTCGGCATACCAAGGTAAACTCGAAACTACAGCATACAGCTGTTCGCCTGGGAAGTAATCAACATCATCAACTAGCACTCTCTAACTGCCAGTGCTCTCAATGCGGGATAAATGGTCCACAGCTAGATTTTCTACTCCCTACTTATCTCTAATCTTAAGGTCGAACTCCTGCATAAAAAGCACCCAGCGAATGAGTCGAGCCTTTGCATCTTCTTTAGCGAGCAGATATCTGATTTCGACATGATCAGTGAACATTACCACTCTGGAGAGAATGATGTATGACCAAAATTTCAAAAACGCGGCAACAACTGCTAACATCTCCTTCTCGGTTGTGGTGTAATTCCTCTGAGATAGATTAAGCGTTTGACTAGCATAATAGATCGTTCTAAAATGTCCATCACATTGCTGTCCCAAAACTGAACCTATAGCATAGTCACTGGCATCTGTCATCAGCTCAAAAGGGAGACCCCAATCTGGTGAAATCAGAATAGGTGCCATCGACAACTGACTCTGTAACAAAGTGAACGCACTAAGGCACCGTTCATCAAACTCGAAAGGAATGTCCTTTTGAAGTAACGAGGTCAATGGCTGGGCAATCTTTGAAAAGTCCTTAATGAACCTCCTATAAAAGCCCACATGACCCAGAAATCTCCGGATATCCCTAACGCTCGAGGGTTGAGATAGCTTCTCAATCAGCTCAACTTTCGCTTTATCCACCTCGATCCCTCCTCTCAAAATCTTATGCCCTAATACAATTCCCTCTTTTACCATAAAATGGCACTTTTTCCAATTCAATACTAGATTCGTCTCCTCACACCTCTCGAGCACTTTCTTAAGATTAGTCAAGCAATGATCAAAAGTGCTCTTGAAGACCGAGAAGTCATCCATGAACACCTCAATGCAGTCATCCAGTAAATCGTCAAAAATATCCATTATACAATGCTAGAACGTGGCTGGAGCATTGCGCATTCCAAAAGCCATGACCCCATAAGCAAACGTGCCAAAAGTACACGTGAAAGTAGTCTTTTCCTGATCCTCAGGCGCAACTTGTATCTGAAGATAACTGGAGTAACCATCAATAAAATAGTGGTAATCATGTCCAGCTAAACGCTCAAGCATCTGATCCATAAAGGGAAGAGGATGTGATCTTTTCTGGTGGCATCATTAAGTCGATGATAATCTATGCACATGCGCCAACCAGTCACAGTCCTAGTGGGAATCAACTCATCATCTTGATTTTTCACCACTGTAAGACCACCTTTTTTATGAACAACCTGTGTCGAACTGACCAACATACTGTCTAAAATTGAATAAATGATCCCATCATCTAGTAGCTGCAACACCTTAGCTTTGACAACCTCTTTCATATGAGAGTTTAGTCTTCTTTGTGGTTGCACCACAGGCTTAAATCCCTCCTCTAAAAGGATCTTGTGGGTGAAAAAAGAAGAACTAATACCCTTAATGTTAGCTATGCTCTAACCAATAGCTCTACTATGCGTCTGCAAAATCTCTACAAGCTGTCTCCGCTCATCTCTCTCCAAATCTGCGAGAATGATCACTGGAAATGTGTCTGCATCTCCCAAAAACTCGTAAGTCAAATGAGTAGGAAGTGGTTTCAACTCCAATTTGGGCGGCTCCTCTAAACTGGTCCAAAGAAAAGGCTTAAGTGGTCGCTCTAGCCACTCAAATCGAAATCTACTATCATGCACCGACGAAACATGCGATAAGAATTTAATCTCCTCCTATGCAACCTCTGTCTCCTAAGTAAGCGTACTCGGTTAGAAGATCAATTCTCTCTCCAAAGAATCTCTAACTAATGACTCCTGTAAAATCTTAAAGCACAAATCCTCAACCTGAACATCAGCGAATGAATAGGCATCATCAGCAAAAGAATCTAACGGTTGTTTCAGGGACTTTGCCAAAGTATATGTGACCTCCTGATCGTTGACCCGTAATGTCAACCTACCACTCCTGACATCAATCAATGCCTGAGCTGTAGCTAGAAAGGGTCTCCCAAGGATGATCGAATTACCATCCCCCTCAACATCTATGACAATAAAGTCAACAGGAAAGAGCAAAGTATACACACGTACTAGAATGTCCTCAACTGTCCCCCGACCTACCGTAACTAATTTTTTGGCCTTTTGCAAATAAGTATTGTATTTATTTAGCTCAACATCTCTCAACTGACATAACAGTGTGTACGACATCATATTCACACTAGCTCCACTGTCTATCAGCAAACGACAAACAACTAGGTCATTGATAAAGCAGGGAATAGTGAAGCTCCTAGGATCTTTCTGCTTTACTGGAAGACGAGGTGTAATGGTGGAGTAACTCTCAACATGCATGCTTGCCAGCTCCTTACTCCATTTGGCTTTGTGAGTGACCAAATCCTTAAGGAAGTTTGCGAAAGTAGGCATCTGAGTAACCAAATCTGCAAAAGGAAGTGTCACGTGAATATCCCTCAGAATACTCATGAACTTACCAAATTCCCTATCCAAGGCCTCGCGCTGGAGTTTCTGAGGGAAGGAAATTTGAGGTGCAACGACAGTCTGATCTCTCTGGTAAGAGTCTACATCAATCACGACTGTCTTCCCCTTATTTTTATCCTTATCTCACCGCAGCTCATCCATCCTCTCATCAAACTGTACTCCACTATCACCAACTGATGCATCCGACCTATTATGCATATCCTAAACCATTAGATGACCAATATCAACCTTTTTGCCACTCCTCAATAGAATCGCTTTAACATGCTCCTTAGGGTTAGTCTTTGTGTCACTCGAAAGAGCACCCTGAGGTCGAGAAGCAATCTGTTTGGCCATTTGATTCATTTGATGCTCCAGGTTCTTGATTGTCATCTACAAATCTCTATTCTAATGTCGAAGCTCTTCACCTTCCTCCTGACTCATCACCCCTTTTTCCTCTCGCTGCCAATTAC
>CANYCX011790408.1:0-13393 GCA_948193385.1 Breynia disticha f. nivosa | reverse complement strand
CAACTTTTTATGTCCTTATGGGACCAATTCTCTCGATTTTTAAAGCTATATCAGATCAAATTAGTGTTGCGAGAATATACACTAGCAGAAACAAGAGAAAAGTTTCAGTCTTGAAAGGCAATTTAAAAGCTGTCTTTCTTTGTAAATTTTGCTTCTTCTTATTGTAATTCACTTTCTCTCACTTTGGTCTTCAGTTTTTGTGCTGAAGACTGAAACTTTGAGCTTAAAGAAGCTAAATTTTTGAAGTGGCTGAATTCTTGAGGTGCTTTGTTGATAAAGTTGCAGTCTTTTTAAGTGGGTTTGGTTTGTTTATTGTGAGAAGTGATAAATGGGTGACTCTGCTTGTTTATTGAGGTCTTTTTCTCATCCATCAAGTGCAGTTCGTGAATCCAAAGAGGTTAGTTTTTCTTTTCACTCAGATGCTTTTCATGTTTCATAATTGAATTCTTATTGGCTTTAATTCGAGTGATGTTTAGTTGACAGTGTAATTTCATTTAATTATTCTAGTTGATAATCAAATAGGAATCTTTGAATTTTTGTCCTAAATAGTTGACATGCATGATTCTTGTGTTTATTCTTTGCTGCCTGTGTTGATTAATCTTTTCTTTAGCTGTTAAAATTCTCATCAAAATATTCTTTTTGTGTTAAATTTATTTACTTTACTTAATTCTCAACTTCATATCTTTAATAGTATAAATTAAGCAACTTGATTAAAATTTTCCTTGTCATAGTGACTTTATTTATGTATGATTCCGAGAAAATGAAGATTTTGATACTCTTCTCTCAGTGGAATATATTGAAAGTTGATGTGAATGGAGAAATCTGTTGTGGTAACTTAACTTTGAATCACAGGGCGATCCTCTCAGAGCATTAGCAGATTCAATCTCGTTTGGGAGATTTATGTCAGAATCTTTGGCTTGGGAGAAGTGGTCAACTTTCTCTCACAACCGCTACTTAGAAGAGGTTGAGCAGTTTTCGAAACCGGGTTCTGTTGCTCAGAAGAAAGCTTATTTTGAAGCTCATTATAAGAAAAGAGCTGCTATGAAAGCTGCTGCATTGGTTGAGCAAGCAAGTACTTCTGTTAATAGTGTGCCTGAAGAAGAGTCTGTACAAGACACTTACAATGACTCTACTGCGGAACCAGAGTCGATAACGGAAAACGGTGATGGGGACATGGATGAGCAACTAGAGAAGGATGCTGCTGATGCTGAGCTACCTTGTTCAGCTTATGTAAAGCTTTCTCATTCGGATGTGCAAATCAATGCAGCAGTAGCAGAACCGAATGGCGAGATTGAGACCTCTAGTTGGTTGGAAATTTCCAGTAATCTTGGCAATGGTGAAGTCTGCCAGACTACACCAGAAGAAGAAATGCTTATTGAGGTAAATTGCTGCAGTTAACATTTGCTTTCTCAATCATCCTATCAAGTGTTTACTCTTTTGATAACTATGATCAATCAGGACGCTACTGAAGAGGATAATGGAAGTCTATCAAACAATAAAAGACAAATGAATTCTTCTTCAAAAACAGCAGATCAGAGCAGATCATCCAAAATCCAGATGTCATCTTTCACAAAGGCCAATTCCACACAGCTAAAAGATGGAGGAAGTAAAGATACGAGCAGTAAAAAAACTCTGGGAGACTTGTTCAACAAAAAGAAATTAACTCCAAAATCCATGCGTATGTCAATAAATTTTACCTCCAAATCCGGAAATACCGGTAAAGATCATATCAGAATGCCAAAAGGCGTTTCAGCTGCAGTTCAAAATCCAATTAAGGTATGTATTATTCTTGTGTAGTTCTTATTATCTTCTCTTCATCTTATTTGTATCACGGATAACGCCTATGTCCGATGCATATATAAATGTTGTTGCTTTAGTATCAGAATGTAATCTTATTTACTTGCTGAGTTGATTCCTACTGAAACAATGCAGAAATCTGTTTGTGGAGCGCCTAAGATTCGTCAGTCTATAGCTCAAGCATCAACTGAGAAAAGGTTATATACCTTACTATATGAGAACTCAGTCCTTCTGGTTGTTCTATTGCTGATTTATGAATTTAACTTTGCAGAGCTAATTCAGTAGTTAACAAATCAGTTTCAGGCAGGGTATTGCAGTCAATCTCCTCAGAGTAAGATTCTTGTTTCCTAGAATGCTTCATATTTGTATGAGCAGTTTTTCCCTAAAACTAAAAGTTCTTCTGTCCTGCTTTCTTTGAGGGCATAATTAAGCGCTACAATGGATATCTGTTTGTATTTCATGCGGTCTAATTTGTCGAAATCTTATCGTAATATAGTACTTCAAAAACAAGCGGAAGCAAATCACGATTGTCAGTTATATCCTCTCCTTTTAGCTTCAGGAGTGAAGAAAGAGCTGCAAAAAGAAAAGAGGCATGTTTAGAATTTTTTTGTTTAAAGATTGTATTGTTATTGGTCACTGCTTGCTCTCAAACCATAGCCTGATGTCTTGGTTTTGTTTTTTCAGTTCTTTCAGAAGCTGGAAGAGAAAAATGCAAAACAAAAAGAAACTATGCAACAGAAAGTAAGATCCGAAGTTTATTCAGAAACAGTAGCAAGTATTCGTTAAGAAATTTGAGCATTAGATTTTGTGGAAGAGATTTTGACCTAAACATTAGTTTCTGATAAAGTTGAGTTATTTTTTTTGCAGGAAAAAGCAGACCATGGTCTCGTAAAACTGCAGCAGAGCTTCAGAATCAGACCAAGTGAAGATCCATGTCATGGATTGCAGTCTCCAAGGAACCAGATAAAGAAGGTGTCTGATATATCTTAAATCTATCTTCATGAGTGTTAGATTCATATGCATTTTCACTTCTCAGTTTCACTGATCAGTAATGTCTGGCAGATACCACCAACAAGACCAAGATCTCCAAAACTTGGGCGGAAGCCAGCTCCCAGCATGGTCCAGGAGAGCAATGCACGGCTTGCTCAAAGGCAGACGATGAACTCCGAAAGCTCCAAGAATGTGGCAGTTAAAAGCTCTAGGAGCATGACTCGTTCAGTCACACAGCTACCGAAGAAGAAAGTGCACGAGAACGCTTCCCCAAACATTCAACGTTGAATGCTTTATTGATACCACATTAAAGTTTCTGTCGAAGTCTCACTCGACTCGAGCACTGAATATGCAGGTGGTTTATACTTGTAATTACACACAACAGAACAGGAAAATAATCCTACGATGTTGATGGGAGTCAGTATTGTAAAATGGTGGAGGCACACGAGTATAAGTTTTGTGTAAAGCTTTATAAACGGATGTTTTGGCAATATAAACGGATGTGTTATATACTTTCTTGGATGAAAATGAACTGCAATCTTTTGAAAGTACCTTGCTCTGCACTCAACACCAAATGATTCCACTTCCAAATCCAAGTTTGTCAAACAGATGCACACAAGAATGGCGTCAATGCTATTCTACTCTCAGCTAGATTTGAAATTCTAGTTGTGAATGGCTTTAATAACAGAATTAAGAGAATATTTAATGACAGTAGCATAAAGCAGCGGAGCGCACTTGTCGAGGCTCGAGCCATTGAATAAGAACTTGAAGAAGCAAGATTATTCTGCTTAGTGTTTGTCATCAAAACTATTACACACGATTGAACATCCCAATAGACTGATGAGCAAAATGATCACCCAATCTAGATAGTTAAAACGACTCTTCTCACAGATCAATAGCTTAAAATGTTAGAGAATACTCTGTTGGGTCACAGAGATTCCCATAATCAAACCTCAGAGCATCATAAAAATGTAATGGAACGTCAGTCACTACTGGATCATAGCATTCTGAAAACTCTATATTTTGTAGTCCAAGGTGTGTACCATAGCAGTCGCCTTGAATCCAACAGTCTAGCAAGTTGTCGTCGAATGCCGCGAGTGTCGATGAGTCCAAATTAACATTCTTCTGGGCAGCCTCCAAGTCTGTAAACCAACTGAGATTAATGCTTTGATTTTTCATTCCAGATGTGGTGCTCAAATTGAAACTAACATCTTGATTACTAGCTGTGTATGTCTTGGTTTGAGCAACAATAGAGTCCAGTGCACTTCCTGTTGAACTCGGATGGTTCATGTTAATCCGGTAGTCATCGTACAAAGGCTTAAAGTTGACAGGTTTATCCATATCTCGTTCTGATAGAGAAGGAACAGAACAAATGGCTGGAGCTGGCTGTAAATAGTTATTCTGCAACTGCTGCTGCTTGCTCGCAGGCAAATGAAGTGGGCGGAACCCGTCATCCAAAGGAAGTGGCTTAGATTCTCGTTTCAGTTGAATCTCTGGAATCTCACGCCAAGACTGACGTTTTACAAACGTTGAATCATATGCAGCGTAGTTTATTTTTGAGGTGGTTGATGTTGAAGACTGACAGAATTCTGTTGGTGAAACCCTTGGTTTACGGGGATCAGGAATATCAATGGTCGAAGGCCTCTTGGGGTCTTCCACAGGGAGAGAAATCTTCCTCTTTCGCTCATTTTCTTGGCTTCTAAGATCCCCATTCTGCCCAAGTAAATTGCTACTAGAGTATGCATAGTTTCCATTTGAAACATCACAGTGCTGCATCTTAATTGAGTTCTGAATTCCAAAACTTCCTGCAGTTTCCTTAGAAGAAGACTCTGAATGCTTTGTCCCTGCAGCAGAATTTTTCAGATCATTTTCCTTCTGCAACCTACTCAGATATAGCCGATATTTCTGCAGAGAAAAACTTTCCCAATAAGAGCTGAAGATAGAGTTTTTAAATCAAGAAAATTTGCAAGAAAAGAGAAAATAACTTTGCTTATTATCTCAAGGCTATACCTGCAAGTGGCTAGCAACATTTTCCCTTGTTAGCCAGGGTACATTCATCAAGTCCAAAATCTTTTTAGGACCAACTTCTGCAAAACAGATCATATGTTATGGCTCTGGAGAAGCATGGTATAATGATACTTACTATCGAAACCTATAACTTTACTTACTATCGAAACCTATTTGATGTACAGCTTTGACAAATTTCTGGTGAAGATCCACTGACCAAACTACCCTAGCTTTCTTGGTGGAGGAACCATCCCCAAGTTCTTTCTCATCCTGTTTGCTTTCAAAATCTCTTCTTTTTCTTGCATTAGTCAAATCTTCTCCGGAAAGAAAATGCCCATCTTCTCCATTTCTGATCATTTGTACACCATCAACACCTTCAAGGACTTCAATATCTCTCACTTCCTGTATCTTCTTCCTGAAAACATGTTGCCATATATTACGAAGTTCTTTCATTCGTATAGGCTTCAAAAGATAATCACAAGCTCCATGCTGGACTCCTTTCATTACTCTGCTAGTTTCTCCATCAACGGACATCACTGCACATTAACATAAATTCTTCTGGTAAGAAAGCAATATTCCTGATTATGAGGCTAAAATAAGGAAAACATCAAGCTTAATTTCGACATGTAAATATAATAAGAACACTGACTTATAACAGGAAGATCCATCTCGAGTCCAACAAGCTCAAGAAGCTTAAATCCATCCATGTCTGGCATGTAAACATCACTGATCACAATGTCAAATCCATCTTTCCTTTCCCGAAGCAATTTCAGAGCATCTCTTGCTAAACCACATGTAGTCACTACATACAGATTACAAACGGAAGGACATCAACCTGTTAGAACTTAGTTCGAAAAATGTTTTGCAAGATGAATACATCGTTGCAGATAAAAAAAAGGAAGGATTAATATGCGAACATCATAATCAAATCCAAAAACAGAATTGCAATCACAATCTTTCAAAGACACCAATCAATGAAACCATCCTCAAAAATTGAGTACTCTCAAAAACAACACAAACTTCATCTTAAGGTTTGCAAGAACAGATTGCATCAACACAGTTGTTAAAATAGAGCCAAAAGCACATCTCTCAAGCACCTTCCTGATAAATGGTGTCCACATAAAACACAAACAACAAAATTGAAAACTGATCACAACCGTAAAACATAGATTAAACAAAGGCCAAATACTAAAAATGAAGAGAAACAAACAACCCAGTTCATAAAGCAACAATCTTTAACCTGCCAAGAAAAAACCTTTACGATTGTCACTTGAAGCCAACTAAAGTGATTAAGTGTGCGCGTTATTGAGCTAACGTTTCAAGCTCAATTCTCTCAATACTCGACTATCGAAAACAAACATCAATATTCAGCAACTGAAAAAAAGCAACTTAAAATCATAAAGAAACAAGTTTTAGCGAAAAACCTTCATACGAACACTTTTTGAGCATCTTTTCAAGGATTTTGAGCCAAGTAGAATCATCATCGACAACAAGAACACGTAAGCCAGCAGGAAACGTGTCGTTTCGAGGAGAAGAGAAACCATTCTCCATCATGGACACTCAGTAAAGTTGAATGATCAAAGAGACAGGGAAAGAGAGAGAGAGAGAGAGAGTGAGTGAGAGTGAGTATTAAGAAAAATATGAAGTGCGAGTGTGTGTTTATAAAGTAAAAGGCTTTGAGCTCAACTGTATTGTGTTCAAAAGAGAGTTTTTGAGAGAGAGTGCGAGAGAATATTGGCGCCGGCTAAACCTACTAGCTAATAACGGCTCACTGTGGCGCGCACGTTAAGCTTCCATTTCTCCTTTCCTTCTGAATTCTTCGCCGGATAATGATGAAATTACATATGAAAAAAACCAACCGTAACCCCGATTCTGAATCGCTGGTTCTAGAATCGGAAGTGGTTCGTTCACAGTCATGTTCCAATTCACAGGGATAATGAACCGAACTAGATCTTAACTGGTGGTTCAATCAATTTTTTGTAAAAAAATTGAACATGAATCGACGAACTAGAACCAAATTAAATCGAACTATCAGTTTAAGAATCAAAACCGGGACCAAACCGGCTGAACTTAATTTGTACTACATGGTCCGATTTCGATTCATGTTTTTTTTAGAATAGTATACCATTGGTTCCGAACCTTTTTTTATTGCTAAAAGAAATAATTGGAAGAATAGAATTTTAGGTGACAAAAGTGTCGCTAAACGTGTGATTTGTTGTTGCCAATAGTACGAAAATAAATAGAGAAGAAAATGTTATCTTTATGTTATGCTGCCTAACAAAATGAAAAGGAAAAGAAAAGAAAAGAAGAATATTGAGATGCAATAGTTAAATGAGAGTGACAATATTATAAGTTGTGTTGGTAAGGTTTGTTTAGTGTTGTTTAGTTCAACATATTCACCAATTATGGTTAAAAGTGGATTAATTGTATAATTATAATTAGTTAATTACTTTTGGTAAGTGCCTTAATCTCTTTTTTTTAGTTGAAACTTTGTGTAATATTCTCGACAAAGTGGTAAATGAACTTTTGTTGTAGAGTTCATTTATTTTAATGTTTTTCTCGAAATTGAATTTTGACTCAAATTAATATTTTATTAATTTTGTTGAGAAAAATTTAAAGGCTTGTGATCATTAACATACAAATATCTCGTCATTCCTGTTACACCAACTCATTAAGCCTATCAATTTTGTGTCTAACGTATGAGTTTTTGCTCAAATTTAAGTTTACGCTAAAAGCCTACTCATAGGTAGTGTATACAGTCTAACGATTATCGGTTCCGCATCACGTGGATTCAACTATTAGTGTTATATTGATACTCTACAAAAATTACTGCTATCCCAGTTTAGCAATGACTTAGACATACATTAGCATATAATCTGAGAACAATTATTAATTCTCTGACATTTATTTTCTCTAAATTTTATCTACTGAACGATAATTAAATTTTATTGTTGTTGAAACAACAACAAATAATAAGAATTCTGGATAGATTAATTATTAAAATTTAATATCTACAGTAAATTTTATGTATAATCATGAAAACAGTGAGTGAACTTCAGTAGAAAAGATGGGAGTTGGATGTGTTTGTTGTTTTGTGAATAAAAGATTGTAAAGCTTTCACCCTGGAAAAAACAACAGTGAAGAGCATATGGAGCACACGGGGTCATGGCTCTCTTTTTCCTCCATTTCTGTCGTCGATGGTTGGATGTCTTATCAGAGTATGTATTCAACTACGAATATAACTGAGAGACCTCCACACCAGACATGGAGAGACAAGATAGCTCTTCTTCTCTCTCTCTCTCTCTCTCTCTCTATAAAAGACTGAGCATATTTCTTTACCATTTATGGCATAAAAAGGGGCAGAAAAGATCACAGAAATTCTAGGGTTTGTATTCATTTTGGGGTATGGCAAAGTCAGATAAGGACGGATGCAATAAATATGGCAGTGTACGTATGTCCCTACGGGCTATAGCCACAAATTTGGAAAAAAAGAACCAACATTTCGAAGCTAGATGTAGGGCAGTTTGGCATTTTCATGTGTGTTTTATAGAAAATGGAAAGTAGTGAACAGAAGAGAAGGTATAGGAACAGTTGTGTTGGTGGCTTGATTTGGCTAGTTTCATGATTGCATTGTCAGTCCAGAGTGGAAAATCATACCCAATTCGTACAAACACAATCTAATGCTATGTACCTTTCATTCTTCTCTTTTGACCTTTTGTATCTTGTGTATAGTTTCTAACACGATAATACGATTTGTCAGTATAACACAGATTCTGTTTTCGTAATGTTTATTTCACAAATAAGAGTATCTCATAAAAAATTAGCAATGACATAATTATAACATGAATGAAACTAATTGACAACATTATCTAATAACGGGAGAATTCTTAAGCTACGACAACATCCCTTTTATTATCATATAACGGGTCGACAATGTATATTTTGACGTAACATGAAATTCTTTAAGTAAAAACAAAAGTTACATAACAATAAAAAACAATATTATATAAAAATAACATTAATATGATCATCATAGCAACAAGAATAACATTTTCGCTCAAAAATTCTCCATAAATCATGCCATTTTCAACATCTTTTCAGAAAACTTTTCAAAACAAGATACTAAGTTGCAGTGGAATGATGAATGAAAAACACATTAGATTCTCAATAATTCTGCTAATTTAATCCATCTTTTTGCTGCGTACTTGGAAGAACAAAAGTTCAGCACTTAAGCAATAACAATGGTTTGTCTCTAACGTCTGTGCCGAGTGTTCGTCGTAAAAGCTTCACAGATATTTCAATCAATGAGTGACAGAAGAACTGAACATACCTTTCAAACTCCATTTTTTTTCTGGAGTTTGTTTGATTGATGGCTTAATTTCTCCAATACGTCTGCATTTTATAGGGGCGTGATCTTCACGCCACTATATGCTTTATGAGAATGGAATTAAATGGAAGTTCAACTCATAAGTGGGATTCTAATCATAAAATTAAGTTTGTAATTTTTAATAATCCTTCTCATGTGTTCTATGACTATTAGGGGGAATCCACAATACTTCCCACCGAATAATAGCTTGATTTTGACAATATAATGGGTGTTATTTTCACTTACAATCGTTTATGATACGATACGGATGATTCGAATTTAATTTTGTAATATTTATCACAAATGATGATATTTGATGGAAAATAACATGATTTAACTTGTGTGAATTTATCGTCCATTCATTATTTACGTTAAACAGTGTTATAAAAAATGGATCGAACTAGAACCGAACACTTTTCAAATTCAATTTTATTATTCAGACCAATTGTAAATTTAATTAGTAAACTGGTTCAGTTTTAAATAATGAAAAAAATTTAAATTTAAATAATTCTGTGCCTATTTATTTATATGTATTTTTTTAAATTATAGATTCGACCATTAAAACGTCGATTTAATCGTGAACCAACCATTCAGTTATTTTTCCGGTTCGATCTTCGATTCGATTACGATAACATTGACATTAAATGCAAAATCTACAAGGTGAAGGCCATCACATAACCCTAAGCTTTTGCATGTGAAAAAAATCTACATACATATGTTCAATTCAGTTATTTTTTAGGTTCAATCTTCGATCCTATTACGATAATATTGACATTCAACGTCAATTTTATTATTCAAATCAGTTGTAAGTTAACTTGTTTATTTAGTTAACCAAACATTCAGTCATTGTTTGGATTCGATCTTCGATCCGGTTACGATAACATTGACATTAAATGCAAAATCTATAGGGTGAAGGCCAGACATAACCCTAAGCTTTTGAATGAGAAAAAATCTACATACATATGTTCATGTTTTATGCAAGGGAAAAGTAATAGTAGGGCTATTATTTCTTTTCTCCTCCATATATTCATAAGGAAGCTAGGAGTAAAAAAGGTATGATTATTATACAAGAAGAAAGTTAATCAACGTAGTTGATGGATGCTGCAACTAACAATTATGTGGCAACAAAAGAAGATTATAAGGCTGTGATACTGCCATTTGCTCCTAATTTGTTGCTTAAAAGAGAGCATCTCGTTCAACACCACAACATCACCTTTTCTTGCCACCAATAATCAACCATATAGGTTTCTTGAACTAGTGTAATACGCTAGACAGACGCGAAAATAAAAGGAGGACGAGAGGGGCAGTTGTTTCTCTTTGGTGTGTTTGTCTTTATAGTTTCGATTTCTTTTATCGTGTATTTTTTCAGCATCGTTCATCATATTTTTATCTCGTTTATCTTTTCTTTCTTGAAAAAATTTCTGATTTCTTCGAAATCCAAGTGATATGTCAGAACTTTGCACTTCTAGCAACCTCATTAGTGGAACTAACTCCTCTTATCCATTAAAAACAAAGCTAAAGAGGAGTAATGTCGGGCCACATACACAATCAAACTACTATTAGTGGGTTTATATTAATGTCATTGAAATGTGATTGACATGCAACTGCTAAATAATAAAAACAAAATAAGTAAAATTTGGAAATCGTCAATGGTAATTCTAAAAACATTAGGGTTATGACCAAAAACAAACATTTAAAAGTAGTATTTATATATCACAAACCTATAATAAGCATTAGATGAAAAGTGCTTTCATCCCGACATTATGAGTTCGCTTAGGCTAATTCACGCTGAGAGAGATGAGAAGTGCTTTCACCCGTTACATTATGAGTTCACTTAGATCAATTCGTGGTAAAAGAATCGACACGCGACCAGGGTTTAAAAACCACTTTGTAAATTCCTCATCAAGCAATTAGGGTATTTTCAACAGCAAAACCAATCGAATTATTTGAAACTCAACAATGTAGAACTTTAAAGAATTAAGAAGGGGGATTAAGGGTAAGGCTTTTGGCTTTTAGGAGTGGGATAAGAGAGAGGATTAGATGAAAACAAAACACTAAATGGCTGAAAAAGGAAATGCCCACTAAGAAAGAAAGAGAATTTAAATAAGTAGAGGTGGGCATGATTGGTGAGTAATAAAATGAGAGGATCATGAAGTCCATGCAATGCAACTTCACTTAAGTGGGGTGTTGAGGGGTAGTGGTAAAGTGGCGATCGACCCCATTGTAGAGGTCTCGTTTTGGGTCCGCTCAGGTTCGATTTCTGGCGTGGGAGCACTCCCCTTCGGTAGCTCCCAGGCCTCTCGGAGCGGTCTGGAATAGTCGGGGTCCAATGTGACCACCGGATACCAGGTGGTGTCTTCGACACGGGGAACAAAAAAAACTTAAGTGGGGTGTTGCTTTCCATTAATTAAATTCAAAGTTAAGAAGAATATATAGCTTGATCTCTCTCCCCTTAATGCTTTCCTATCCTATATTATGCTTCCTCTCTTCCTTCTTATTCTTTCCAACTTTTCATTTTCTTGGTCTTTGCCTTTCTTTCATTTTCACTGTTTTTTTAACCAACATTTAAAAGATGCTAACTACTTCCATTGCCTAATTTTCTTCTTGGAATATGTTTATTGGTTGGATTGTCGTTTCGTGTTTGTCGTATTATAATCGTGACGTGTTATTTTCTATCAAATATCATTATTTTGGAACATAAACATTAGAGAGTGTGAGTTCGTATTATTCGTGTTGTGTCATAAACATGTACTTATAAACCTTGTTATCACATCATAAATTGACAGTTTTAACTATTGGCCTCATATTTTCACTATGTTAATCTTGTTTTGTCACTAATTTCTTAATTATTTGCAGCATTTCAGAGAAAACCCTAAAATTGAAAAATCAAAAAGATGGACTGTTGACTGATGGATTGGGTTTATAATAGAACAGCATGACAAGAGCCAAGTTTAGGGTTTTAATTTGGACCCTCATAACACTATGCACAATCTTGTTCAAAAAATAGGCTTATTTTGAAAATATTTGCACAAAGAGAAGCTTCATTCAAGGAAATCACTAATGGAGTATAAGTTAAAAGTTAAAATGGTTCAACAATGTTAAAAAATTGCATTCATCCAGCTTTCTTTTTACACATGTATAGCCTTAGTTCATACTGATTCAAATAAGTTCTGCGAAAATTAATATAAAATTTGAATGTGTTAATTATAATATATTCTAGAACAATTAAAAAGTTCAAATATGTTCAATAATGCAGTGAAACATGTAATTTTTGTAGTGCAAATTACATACAAGTGGTTATATATAAGTATGGTGATTGCTACAACGACCAAGAACAACGATCTTCTTTTTATTGTGCATACTCTTATTGTTCCGTTCTTTTTACAACATATTTTTAACATCACTCTCCTTGATGTTTCTTCTTTCTGTATTACTTTTTAGTTACTTTCGCGCTCCTTCAAAAAAATTTATGTATTTGTCGCTGATTTCAAATACGAGTTAAGAAATGGAAATTTTGTATTGATTCTAACACAAGATGCTTCCATGATAAGACTCTTTATTTCATCATTCACAAATATACTGGAACAGAAGCAGAAGCTGAAATATACGTCGAAAGCAAATTTTTAGGCATTTCCATTCCAAACTCAGGTTCCAAATAAGCTGAGTTGAATGCTGAGCATGCCTGAATTCTATAATGTTATGTACGTACTATATCAAATGATTATCCTTGATTCAGATTTCATGAATTTTTCATTCAACAGCTGACAATGTGTAGCTTATTTGGGGCTAGATATGGTACCTGGAACAGTTCTTCAACCAGCCATGGAAGACATGATCAAAGTTCTCTATTCTTGATATGTACACAGTATGGTTGAGCTATTTGGTAGATTACCTTTTCTTTGAAAGTCAGATCATGTAATCAAATAACAAGGCATGCCAATCAGATACTGCAAGAGGCAGGTTCTCAATGTAAAGGTAGAAATGTCTTAGATTTTCTTTGGCCAGAGTGGCTCTGTCAATTACATCTCCATTGCCAAGCACAACCCGTAAATCCCTGGAGCTCACGCTCTTCAGGCTGCCGAGACAAAGGGACAGGACTGAGATTTTGTATTCCTGCTCAAAATCAACAGATAATTAGGCTTTCTAAGTACTGTTAAGTTTTTAAATTTAAAAAGCCCACTCCATCTTTTTTTTTTCACGTATGCAGGAAACAGGTTTTCTAATTTGAAAACT
>CANYCX011790108.1:0-10996 GCA_948193385.1 Breynia disticha f. nivosa | reverse complement strand
ATTAATGTATGTTATTAATTTGAATTGTGTGCTCGATTAAATAATTATTTTAAATGTGAATGAAATCGACCATTTAAGGTTATGTTGCTTACTGAGTTAATACTCATGCAATATATTGCCTGCAACGGTCGGCAGGATTTTGAGACGTTATTTTGGACGAGAGGTGTGCAGTGCTCAGATTCTGACGTGTTGATAAAGAACCGAGGTGTGCTGAAATCTCTCTGGATTAGGATTGGATACCAGTATATGTACATGACATTTTCATACATTCTATTAAATGTATTTTGGCCGGGTTATCATTGAAAACAGAATCACTAGGGTTCTTGTTTCATTAATAACCTGGAAAACTTTCTTTGTAAATTTTGTATATATATATATATATATGTGTGTTTATGAAAGATGGGGTTTGAGTTTTGTCCTTCTATTGTTATTATTCACTATGGTTTGAAATTTATATCCAAAATAAAAACTTGATTTTCGGGTTTAAGTAACACCTGCAGGAGGGAAGTATACGTAAGTGGTATTTAAATTCGGGAGTCATACATATAACGTCATTCTTATACCTATGTGCACATCGTATCATGTACCTATTTATGTTTCAGTTTATATATAAACTTGTATAATTCCTGTTTCCATATTCATACATTCACATAGCTATTTTAATGTTCAAACATTCCATTCACAAATCATAATTACTATTTAAGCGTATTTAAAAGTGAGTTAGATTACTCACCGTCTAACTGAAGTGCTCTGACTGGCGTGTTCTCGTGTCCTATTTGACTCGTATAGTCTGTCATCCTATATAACCATACATAAAATTTTCTATAAAACCCAGTATAATGGTAATTCACTATGCATGTTCCTATTTCAATCCTATTCACTTTTCATTCCAACAATCTCTAATAATTTCTACTTTAAATTAACTTTACAACAATTTCTATGTATGAAAACTTTGTAAATTGTCACCGTTAACTTTGAAAGTTTCCAGTCTCAGTTATGCTAGTTGAATCCCAGCTTGATTGAACAATCAATTTGATATTTTCTGCTCAATTCCAAGCTTAAACTCATTATCTCTCTCCTTCTTAGCCTCTCTCTGCTCTACTCTCTGTTTCTTTCTCGTTTTCCTTCTTTTTTTGTTCAAAATTGGTTAAATAGAAGTCTGATTCCCAACACGATTGTACTGGTTCCAGCACGACCTGTTCCAATCCTATTTTTCCATGTCTTGCTTTAATTTCCAATGTTTTTGCATGCTCAACAACTCAGCACGGCCCATGCTGGTACTAGTACGATCTTGCCAGTGTCCAAAAGCATGGTTGTTCTCATTTTTAGCATGATCGTGCTAATATACTTTTTAAGAATACGCTTCCCTTGTTGCCAGCACACCCACCATGCCATTCCTCTGTTTTCTCACTGATTTTGCATTCAAACTTCTGTTTTCTCACTGATTTTGCATTCAAACTTTGTTTCTTCGTAATTTTTACTCATATAACCCTTAGCTTGTTCTAAAATATCATTTAGACTACGGTCTGTCTCTTATCTTCTTTAAATTCTCTAATTTTTCTGAATTATGTTAATCATTTTAATTGTTTTTACTTAACTATAAGGTTTTAGGGCAAGAATTTTACAAATCTTCCCTTTAAAGAATTTTGTCCTCAAAATTCTCTGTTATGTATTTTTTAGTTTCTTTATTCTGTTCATAATCCTTTTATCCTAATTACTTCTCATTCTATATAGTTCCATGTGAAATGCAATTACTATATATAAAAATTATACCAGTGAATGAATGTGGATACTTTCGTCTTATCATATCTTCAATATCCCATGTTGCTTCTCCTAGATTATGATGTTTTATAGAACTTTAACCATTTGAATCTATTAAGTTCTTAGCTATTTCATTATATGATCCATAATTTGTACATGTTCTTTGGTATATGTTAGGTTTTCTGTTATCTGTACTTCTGATTCTGGTACAACAAGCGTATGATTTGATCTATATCTCTAAAGCATACTTACATGGAAAACATCGTGAATCTGTGCTAGCTCTGTAGGTAATGCAAATCTGTAAGCTAATGGACCCATCCTCTCTATAACTTCATAAGATCTAACGTATCTGGGACTTAAATTTCCTTTATTTCCAAATTGCATTATTTCTTTCTAGGGAAAAACTTTCAAAAAGACATTATCTCTGATTTTGTATTCCAATTCTCTCATATGCTGATTACAGTAACTCTTTTGTCTATCTTGTGTAGCTTTCAATTTACTTTTGATCAACTCAAATTTTTTAACTATTTCATGAACAAGTTCATTCCTTTAAATATCTCTGCCCTTTCTCTATCATAGTAAATCAGACTTCTACATTTTTGTCCATATAGAGCTTCATACGAGGTCATAGCAATATTGCTGTGATATTGATTGTTATAATAAAATTCCATTAGTGGTATGTAACAATCCAACGAACCTTGAAACTCCAAAACACAAGATCGTAACATCTCTCCTAATGTTTGAATCATTCTTTCAGTTTGTCCATCAATCTATGGATGAAAAGCAGTACTAAAGTTCAATTTTTTACCCAAAGCACTCTGTATTGTCTGCCAAAATCTGAAAGTAAACTTTAGATCTCTATCAGATACTATAGAAAGAGGAATACCTTGTAATAAGACTATCCCTCGTATATAAAATTTTACTAATGTTTCTTGAAAGACTCTATTTTTAATTGATAATAAGTTATTAAATTTAGTCAGTATATCAACAATCACCCATACTGCGTCTTTACCCGACTATGTACGTGGTAATCTTATCATAAAATCCATAGTTATTTGTTCCCTCTTACAAATTGGTATCGATAATGGCTGAAGTTTTTCTGTTGGCACCTGATTTTCAGCCTTTACCTATTGATATACTAAACATCTGGATACAAATTTAGCAACATCTTTATTTATATTCAGCCACCAGTGATGTTTTAGAGTATTGTACATTTTTGTCATTCCTGGATGAATAGCATATGAAGCAATTATGTGCTTCATCTAGTATTTCATGTCTAATTCTCTCAATGTTCGGTATACGTACTCTAGATTCCATCATCAATAATTCATCAACCAACTGAAATGGAATCTGAAAACCCTAATCAATCTATTCAATTATCCTAGTGCACTCTTCATCTTGCTTTTGTGCTTCTTATATCTTTCTTAACAACATTGGTAGAACCATTAATGTTGCTGTTAACACTCCCGACTCAGTTAATTCTAACTTTTCATTCAAGCTTTGTAAAGCTATCAAATCAGTCATACGTGTTAATTCTAAACTAGATATAACAACACTTGACTTTCTACTAAGTGCATCTGCAACCACATTTGCTTTTCTGGTATGACATTAAATTATGCAATCATAGTCATTTAACAACTCTAACAATCTTCTCTGGCACATATTTCATTCCTTTTGTGTCATCAAATATTTCAAACTTTTATGATTTGTGAAAATCTAAAACGTCGCACTGTAAAGATAACGTCTCCAGATCTTAAGAGCTAATACTATCACTGTAAGTTCTATATCATTTATTGGGTAGTTTATTTCATGTGGTGTGAGTTGTCTGAAGGCATATGCTACCACTTTCCCATTTTGCATCAATACAAATCCAAGTCCTTGATATGAAGCATCACTATAAATGACGAATCCTCCTATAGGAATCATAAAAACTGGAGCTGTGGTTAATTTGTACTTTAATTCATCAAAACTTTGCTTTGTTTATTCCAATGAATAAATGCATTATTTCTCACTAGTCATGTCAGCGAATCCCCCCACAAATCTAAGATAGTAACCTACCATACCCTGGAAACTATGTACCTCAGTAACAATTTTGGGAGGTTCCAAATTTAATACTGCTTCAATCTTCTTTGCATCTGCCGATATTCCTCGTCTAGATATCACAAGTCCTATGAAGACTACGTGATATAACCAAAACTCACATTTGCTAAGTTTTGTATACAACTGTTTTTCTTATAATTTTTGCAATACTCGAATCTTAAGTCAATCTTTGAAAACACTGTGCAATGAATGCTTGTTCATCAGTTCCATGAATGCTACTGGAGCATTAGTTAAACCAAATGGCATAACTAAAAACTTATAATGACCATATTGGGTTTAAAAAGTAGTCTTCAGAGTATCTTACTGCGCTATTTCCAATTGATGATACCTGAATCTTGAGTCAATCTTTAAAAACATTATAGCACCCTAAAACTAATCACATAGATCATCTATTCAAGGTAACATATATTATTTTTAACTGTTACCTAATTGACTTTCCTATAATCTATACAAAATCTTAGTGTTCCATCTTTCTTTTTAACAAATAGGACAAATGCTCTCCATGCTGAAATACTAGGTCGAATGAATACTTTATCAAGTAATTCTTGTAATTTAGATGGTGTCTTTCTGTATGGTTGTATGAATATCGATGTCGTACCAAGAATCGACTTAACCGTAGACTCCGTCTATCTATCAGGAGGTAATCGTGCGAGATCCTCCGAAAACACATCTGGGTATTATTCTACTATTGTTATTCCCTTGACATTTTATTATGTTATTGTTCTATCAACTACATGTGTCAAATAAGCTTCACATGTATCTCGGATCATCTTAAAGGCTTGCATAACTGATACTAAACAACTTGGCACAATCTTTCTCTCTCTGCAAAATATTACTTTACTTTGTTCTGCTGATTCAATCATTACTTAGTAAAACAATCAACTTTTGCTCAATGACGAGCTAGCCAATCCATACCTAATATAAGTTGGCACAATCTTTATTATACAATCTCTGTACACTGTATGTATCCACATTATTTTGCCAAAATGAGTATGGACTCCTAGGTTGTAGGTCTATGTTTCTAGTTTTACTTTTATTGCATGTATTATTTTAGGTGTTATGAATGAATGAGTGGATCTAGGACCTATAAGTACATAGGAAGAAATATCAAATAAATGTATTTCACTAGTGATAACCTAAGGAGTGTCTGCTGCCTCCTATCTGGATATAGCAAACACTCTAACCTGTCCTTGTGTCTGTGAACTGGAGGCTCTCCTGCCTCGACTAGATGCTAAGCTAGCAGCTCCTCTAACCTCTCATTGAGTATTACTAACTGTCGACATCAGATCACTTCTCTGTATTATCGACTGTGATCTGGGTACGACTCCTTCAATTTCTTCTCTCAGCATAATCTTGCATAAATTTCATTGATATCCGCAAACATAATAACCTCCAATATACATCCTACACTCCCCTTTATAAGGTCTTTGACAGTAGGAACATAGGGGTCTAGCTGGTCCTGCAACTATGACTGAGCTACCCAATCCTTCCTTACTGGATCCTCTACCTTGATATGTCTGATATAAAAGAGGTTATAATAGGCTCCTAAATATCCTCAGTATTCGGTATAAGTAAGGGTAAACTCAATTCTCTTTTTCAATATACTAGACTCTATTAGAGTTTTTTCTCTCTTTTGTTTGCCTTCTTTTTCTTCTTCATCATCCTTAAGTAGTTCTTTTGCCCTAATCACTGCATCCCTCAACACTATATAATCTTTAGTTTTTAACATGGGGATCTATTTACATATACTTATATTTAACCATCTTCAAATATTCTACATTTATCCCTTTCATTAGGGATAAGGTTGGTAGTAAAATAGGATAGTTAGGTAAACTACAACTCATATTCGGTTGTAGTCATCTTTCCCTGCTTTAAAACTAAGAACTCTTTTCATTTTGCTCCCATTTATACCTCAAGTAAATATTTCTTCCTAAACACCAGTAAAAACTCCTCCAATGTAATAACTCATAGAAACTCTAAAAGATCTGGAACCATTTTCCACCAATTGTACGCATCACCCTATAAAAATAATACAACAAACTCTACCTATCTCTAACAGTATCCTAAATCATCTTAAAGACACCAATAACTTGATCCAACCACTCCTCTACCAGTCATGGATCTGTGGTACCCTTGAACTCTATAGCTCCTAACTTCTTCAATTTCTTAAAGTTTTTGGATCTAATATAATAATCAGTCAGAGGTAGATCCCTGTACATAGGATAGTAAGTTGGTGGTGGATAAGCATAAGCTGGACCATAATAAGGGTGATTAATGTAACATCTTGGAAATTATTTGGATGGAATAAATTGAGTCTTGATATGAAAAATGAAAGTTGATTTATGGTTGATATAGGTATGTATAAATGAAGAAACATGTCTAAAAATCAGCCAAGAACACGTTGTAGGCCATTAGTATGCACGGTGGAGCTACGCATAGTCAAAGGCGAGCACACGTACATGGTGCAAACAGACGTGTTGTGGAGGCAAACACGCGTAGTCAATGGTCGACCACGCGTGCCTCTTGGTGACCACGCGTAGTATGCTGCCTGCTTGAAAAATCTATAAACCTATCAATCGAGAACTTCACAAAAACATCAAATATCAAACCCTCAGCTTCAGAGCAAAAGAGAGGGAGAGAGAATACACAAAGGTGAGGATTCATCTGAAAAAGGAATTTGGAGCATGATTTCTTGCATAGATGATTAAGGTAAGATGAAAGTTACCTTGGATAGTTATTTATGGTTGATTTTAAGTTGATGGATTGGTTTTGCTGAGCTTTATGGTTAATTTTTGATGAGTTGATTGCTAGAAATGATAGATATTGAATTGAGAATGATGGTTTAAATGTGAGGAAATTGTTAGGATGAGTTTATGTGAAAAATTAATGGAAAAGGGCATAAACCTAATGTTTATGTTAGGTTGACAAATGGTTGATATTAAACTGGAATTGTGTTAAATGTCTATGTATTGAATTGAAAAGTTACTAGAATTATTGTGATTAACTGTAAGGAGTTGAATTAATCCTTATGAATGATTTAGAGATGAAATTGAGGTAGATTGGATTTGGAAAGGAATTGTTGAAAATGTTAACATATGGTTGATTTATGGTTTCCAAGTGATGTTTTAATGATTTTAAAGTTAGAATCAATACTTGAATTGGTTAGTAATATATTGTATATGGTTAATTTCGTATAGGAGGATTTGTACGACGACTGGGAGATTGTTGAGCTATGTTGATTGTTGATTTTTGCTTTGTTTAGAGGTAAATGTTTATATGCTTACTAAATGGATTCGTAAATCTTTTCTTTAGGCTTAATTAATTTAGAATTGCCCTATAATGAAATGTTGAGTTTGCTAGATGAATCATAGTGAATATGATTGATACAAAATAAAATTGAATGAATTGAAGAATGTATGTCTTAATTGACATATGGTTTATTGAGTGTTAAATGATACTTTGCTATGATTGATTCTTGGTAGATTGATATCAAGTTTGTGTATTTGATTATAAGCTTTGAAAAGCTTATTATGTGTGATATGTTCTTTGGAACATTGATATGATTCGATTATGTGATTGTTTGGCATGTTGTTGTACTTGCCTTCCTATTCATTTTATGAACTTTATTGATTGAGTTTGGTATGCTCTGTTTGATATATTGACATATGGTTGATATATGAATTATGTACATGCTCCAGATATTTGTTTGATTTCATATATGAGATTGATATATGAGAAATCATATGATTGCTTTGTTGAGCATGTTTGAGCATACGTGATTGAGATTAAGATATATGAATGCATTGATCATTCATTGTGTGACATTATTGTGTGACACTGAGACATGATATACAGACTGGGCCTGATGATTTCGGGTGAGAGCTCGATGCCGGTCTGGGACCGATGATTTCGGGAGAGATCTCGATGTCGTACTGGGTACGATGTCGTACTTGGTAAGATGTCGTACTGGGTACGATGTCGTACTGGGTACGATGCCGGTCTGGGACCAAGGGAAAAATGATATGAAAAGAAAAGAAAAAAGAAAAGAAAAAGAAAGAAAGACCCCAGGGCAGACATTCGCATGTGATTGCACAATATTTATATGCATTTGATTTCACATTCATTCATAACATTTTTGATACGTGTTATTGATTATGGATGTGTTATGTTTATTATTACTTATGTTCATATTTTTATTATTAGTATGAACAGTGGTTTGTTACAATGTTTTATTCGTATATTGATTATTTGATTCTTATGATTAATGATAACGAGTTATCGTATATGGTTGATTATTTGAGATTGATAATTGATATGTTGAGTATGTGTGTGCTTTGGTATGATTATGACTCTTGTCTGAGTCTACTTATTTATCTGATTGTACATATCGTACAAATGATATTCTAGAAATATATTTGAAATAGAATTTGAAATAGAAAGTTGGTAACTCAGTACGTCCTTGTACTGACCAACATGTCATCCTTATTTATCTGTTTTCCAAAACATCTTTCATAAAAGATCCCAAAAAAAATGTATCCTTGCATTAATAAGGTATGTATGAGTACTTAACTGTATTCTAAAAGTGTATAAGGAAATATCTTTGCAGGCTAAAGGCCAAGAATGCAATAGAGAAAGATGTTAAGTGAAGGGAATTTAAAGATAAGTTAAAAAGAACTTATATAGATATCCTTATATGCCTTGATTGGTTAGGTTAAATGTTATGTGTTCTTAACCTAGACCATTTTCTGAAAGGCAGTAAAAATGCTATGTGCGTAACAGCTGTGTATGCTGATTTCATAAATATGATCTACTAGAAAAGTGATAAAATTTATTGATATTGCCTAGCAAAAACTCGAGAGAAAACTATTGGTCGAACATTTCGACGAGATATCAGAGTGAGAGCTCTGAAAGAAAAGATTCAAAACTTGTATTAGGCAAATCTGCAATTGCTTTCCATAATACAAGTGTATCAAAATGTTCTTATGATGTTGGGTAGTGAACGAAATAAGACTACCGTAAAACAATCGAGTGTGTATAACACACGAATTTGATTAAATGAATGCATTTAAATCATAAGAACAAAGTAAAACCATATGAATGCGATATGTTTGGGATAAGAACATATGAAATGATAAGAAATACGTAAATAGTCCTATACTAGATCGAGTATTGATACTTGACACGCCCTCGTGTCTAACAAATTGATTATATATTAAACTTGAATTATATATTCGAGTGTGTTGACATGCTTCATGTTAGCAAGAACAGTGTTAACGAGAAAAAAGAGAAAATATTATGTACCTTTTTCCTTATTATGGTATGGCATATATACCAGGTAATTATGGAAGCTGGGGTAAAAAGAGAAATGTAACTTCTTAAATGAAGTGAAAATAATTTCAAACACACGATCTGGTGCAACATGTGAAATGATAAAAGATACGGTAAATGTGTTTCCTAACACAAACCGTGAATTGAGAAATGTTTTTTCAAAAGACATAAGTGAAAACGTAAAAGACAAATAAATTTTCAAAGAAAAGAGCAAAACCATTCAAAATGAAAAGATCTATAGTAGATCGATATGCGATATCTTTGCAAGATATTAGAGGAATCATGATATTGCGCTGTGGTCGCAAGAGATTATGATAAACATGGTGTTCAAAGGAGAACAATATGAGAATGAAAAGTATGAGATAAGTGAAATTTGAGGTCAGAGTTGATGCTGACGAGATTATTATTGTATGGAGAGAGAATATTCGATAAAGGGAAAGTGGAAATGATTGAGTAAATGAGAATTTTGAGGTAAAATTCTTGAGGTTTTTGACGAGATTAAATATTTGAAAAATAATAGTTTTAATTTTTGAGTCCTACAATTAAGATCATATGGCTCGTGTCTAGATCCTGAATAAGGCATCTAAACAGTATCTCGGGGGTACATTACTCCCTCTCTCTTAGTAGGTTGTCTAGGCTGCAACATCTCTATAAAACAAAAACAAGATTTATTTAGCACACATTTCACACAATGCACATACAAATGCATGTCAAAAACCACACATCAATTAATTATACAGGGATCATATCCATGTTCTGATACCAAATTAAAATGTGTTAAACTTATTATCATGTTAATTATATATTAAATATTCTATTAATCAATTTGAATGTATATTTAGAAAATTTTCACTTTCAATCATACTTTTGGTTAACTATTAAAATCATGCCATCATACTTTTCAAACATTTCCCTATTTTATATAAACAGTTTACAACTCGACACAATGTATAACCAAAGCACTAATCATGTTAGTTAACACACCTATGGGCTTAGCCTTGTGTTGATCTAATATGCCCTCTGTTTTATATAACGCAAAGCCTGTAGCAATTTAGTATATTTTGTGTATATCTGCTAAAACCTAAAATACACTTAATATCATCCTAATACTTGTAAACCAATCATAATCAAGAGTTTATTCTCTTACACGTATATATATAATATCAATATCAACAAGCAACTCAACCTATACTATTGTCTAGTAGACAAGAAACAACACTCATATATATACATATCAACTTAATGTCATCAAACAACAAATGTCTCAAACAAACTAGTATCAGTCATAACATGAAAATCATATCCAATCTACATAGAACATGCAAATGGCAAACATGTACACTCTTAGCTGGTATTCGGTGAAGAGAGAGAGTGTTGGGTGTAGCAATCAACCCATCGATAGAAATCTTATAATCTAATCTGATCCTCTTTCTTGTCCTGTAACATATTTCTTATTCATATTTCATTTCTTGAATAGCTTTAATATAATACCATATAACATATTTCCTATTCATATTTCATTTTGTTTAATTCATAAAATCATAATCATCTTTCTAGTCATTCTTATAGAATACTCACCATGCAATAACATATATGTAGTTGTCTTTTGCCGCCAATATTATACTCCTTTCGCCAATAATGTCATATTTATTTTCCGTAGCCTGAAATATAGATATGTTCCATTGCCATATTATCCATCATATAATCACGAATCAACAACACCCTTCACCAATCATATCAACACAAAATCAAATCACAACACCATATATATATATATATATATATATATATATATATATATATATAT
>CANYCX011789789.1:0-16854 GCA_948193385.1 Breynia disticha f. nivosa | reverse complement strand
ATTAGAAAATGTTTTTGATTTTATATGGGTATAAATCATGCCATGAATTGTAATTATATATTTATTTCGGCTGGTGTTTTAATGTTTCATTGTGAATTGAATGATTATATGAATGAGGAATGAAATGTAGGAATGTTTGGTTCTTGATTTGAAATGTTTTGATTATGTGTTGTGTAATTGGTATGGAATTTTTCCGGATGAACATGACATATTTTGGGCAAGAAAGCCAATCTCGATCGAGATTGATGCAACCTCAATCGAGATTGGCATTCTAAAAACATGAATTTGAATCAAATTGACACACCACGATCGAGATTGAAGGAACCTCGATCGAGGTGGCCCTTCTCAAACTCTTGAATTGATGATTTTCTTCAATCTCGATCGAGATTGTCTTGCTGATTGTTGAACTTTAAAGAAAATTTCAATCTCGATCGAGATTGATTCAACCTCGATCGAGATTGACATTCTAAAACTCCAAGTTTACGAAAATAATTCAATCTCGAACGAGATTGATTCAACCTCGATCAAGATTGCCATTTTGCAACGAAAATTTATGTTGTTATGTGTTAAATACATGTTCATTTGAAATTCAACTTGATTATATGTATGTTCTTACTAAATTCCTTTGGATTTATAAGTTAACTAAACATGCAAGTGTTGGAAGTCGACCAAATGTGGTTATGTTACTTACTGAGTTTAAAACTCACGCAATTTATTGCCTGTAACTCTCGGCAGGAATTTGAGACTACATTTTAGAGAAAAAGGTGCGCAGTTGCTCGGATTTTGGGAGTTGCTTAGAGTCGGCTGAGGTGTGCTGTGCATTTTCTGGTTTAGGGTTTACTTTTATGTATATGTACATGACAATGCATACATTTTGATACTTGTAATTTTGTTATAATTGAAAATAGAATCATTAGGATTCTTGTTTCCTTAATAACCTGGAAACTATTTTGTAAACTCTTGTATATACATATGTTATAAAAGTTGTGTTTAGTTTTAAAATGTTCTTCAAATTTATTCTTATTATTGTTTATTATTATTTTAAAATGAAAAACTTGATTTCCGGGTTTGAGTGTCATTTGTAGGAGTGAAGTATACGCAAATGATACTGAAATTCGGAGGTCACAACATATATCTACAAGCAACATTTAGGTTTCTTTCATCATAACACAAAGCATAGCGAGTGTCATTCACTCATATAATCCATCATCTTAGGTCATCTCACAAACAAACGAGTCATATTAGTTCCATTTCTTTCTTAACACATACCAACATACCAAATAAGTACCACACAAGCATAACATTCTCAAAAGGCACATTAATCATATGTTTAACGATACAAAGGCAATCACACATTAGCAAGCATCTAAAAGGAAACTTCCTTACACATACAAAGTCTGACATCCTTAAGCCATTCATCAAGATAGCATTCCGATATTACTTTACTAGCAATTTATAGCATTCCAAACCAATTCAATAAAAGTTCATACCCTCATTCCAAAAAAACCATATAAAGCATAAGCATTCTTAAGCCTCTCATTTAACCTATTTCCATTTTCAATTCCTCAAAGCAAATATTTATACCATAAATTCAACCATCCAAGGCCACCATTCCAAAAGTAAGCGTCAAAGAACACTTTCCTCGTGTTCCCGCGGACTCGAATCGGCACAAAATCCCGATTCGGGTTCCATTTGTCGCCCCTTACATAAATTATAACACATTTCATGTTATAAACAACATTCTAAGCTTATTTTCTCATTTATCTAACAAATTCCTCAAAAACCCAAAATTCTTCCATAATGCTAAAATTCTCAATTTACCACAAATCTTCCGATTTTAGGTTAAATGTTTATGTATACAATAACTACTAACAAAACCCAACAAAACCAACCAAATGTACTTAATGTCCTACACATTAGCCTAGGGTTAAGGATTCTTACCTTTGTTCAAAACCTAGCCAAGAGGAATTCAGATGGAAGGATTGTGTTGCTGTTAATCTATTGAATCCATGAGGTTTCTAGGAAGATATGGTGTTTATAAAGGCTTAGAAATTGTGTTTTAGGGTTGAGAGAGAGTGTGGAGGGTTTAGGATATGTTTTATCCCGAAATATAGTTGTTCTCGGCCTTTTAATGACATGTCCAGACACCCCGATAACGTATGTTTATTTTGAAATTAACGTATGTTACTAAAAATAAGATTCTGGGAAAACAAGGAAGAATAGCGTACGTTATTATTCCCCTAAGCATATGTTATTCATCACTTCTTAAGAATAACGTATGTTTAGCAATAGTTAACATACTGTAATCTCCCTTTTCCAACACTATTTTCCTTTTTTGAATCTCTTTCGATCATAATCATACATATCCATATGTATACATATTTACAACTTACATTAAACATTAATCCAACTTAAATAAACATATTTCATACATCATTCTAACATTAATTGAACACTTCCCAACAAATCAAATGGTCATTTTTTTGGGATTACAATTCAGCTCTCGTTGTGTTGTAATGTACTTGAGACTTTAATGATCAGTGAAAATCTAAAAAGTCTCCCGTACAAATAATGATGCCAAACCTTCAAAACATGAATAATTGCAGTTAACTCTAGATCATGTTTTGGGTAATTCACCTCGTGTGGTCTCAGCTGGCGTAAGGTACATGCAATCACCCTACCATGCTGCATCAATAGACCACTCAATCCAATTCCAAAAGCATCTGTATAAACAACAAATCCACCTTCTGACGAAGGTAACATCAACATTGGAGCCTCAACTAATCTCTTCTATAGTTCGTAAAAACTTTCTTTGCACTTGTCATTCCAGAAAAATGGAGTATTCTTTCTCAACAAAGATGTTATAGGTCTTGCTATCCTCAAAAAATCCTCGATAAAACGATGATAATAGCCTGCTAGACCAAAAAAAACTCCAAACCTCAGTAACGCTCCTCAGAGACTCCCGCTCTTGAAATGCTTTAACCTTACTAGGATTAGGTTTCACTCTTTTTGTGGAGATCACATGTCCTAGAAACACAACCTCTGACGTCTAAAAATCACATTTGCTTAATTTCGCATAAAGCTCTTTTTCTTTCAGTAACTCAAGTACAATCCTCAAATGTCTGACATACTCCTCTCTATCTCGAGAATACACCAAGATATCATCAATAAAGACTACCACAAACTGATCCAAATAAGGCTAACAAAACTTATTCATCAATGCCATAAAAATTGCTAGTGCATTTGTCAACCCGAATGACATAACTATGAACTCATAATGCCTGTAATGAGTCCAGAAAGTTGTCTTCTCTATTGAATTGTCCTCAACCCTTAGTTGCCAATATTCTGATCTAAGATCAATCATAGAAAATACAGTAGCTCCACGCAGCTGATCAATCAAATCATCTATCCGTGGCAACGGATACTTGTTTTTAATTGTAACCCTGTTCAACTCACGATAATCTATAAACAATCGCACACTACCGTCTTTCTTACGCATGAATAACACAGGCTCTCCCCAAGGTGAAACACTCGAGCATATAAATCCTTTATCCAACAGCTCCTCCAGCTGTTTCTTTAACTCTTATAATTTAACTACTGCCATTTTGTAAGGTGGAATAGATATCGGTGCTGTGCCCGGTATCATTTCTATCCTGAAATTAGCCTCTCGCTGTGGTGGTGATCCAGGTAACTCGTCTGAAAACACCTTAGGATAATCTCTAACAACCTATACTTCTCGTACCTCCAGTTTTGGTTGATTCACATCAATCACTGATGCTAAATAAGCATAACAACCCTCTCGAATCCTTCTCGCCGCTACAACTACTAAAATTAAGCAAGTAGGAACAACTTCCCTCTCACCTACCAATAACAGTTATCTCTCATCGTTAATCTCAATGACAACCTCTTTTAAGTAATAGTCGACCATAGATCGATTTCTAGATAGCCAACCCATCCCAAGGATGATATCAAACTCAGCCATCCGTAAAACAATAAAATCTGCCATATACGTTAATTCCCTATCTTCAACTCACAGTAATGTAAAATATGTTGTAGTATCATAGTACTACTAGCAGGCATAGATACAGTAACTGTGTAACCCAACTACTTGATATTACCCCCTATATGTTCTACGACACTCTCACTCATAAACGAACAAGTTGAACACAGATCAATCAGTACTAAAGTAGGATAAGTAAAAATGAAAATAGTACCAGTGATGACGTTTGGATCCTCTGCTGCCTTATTTCTGGTCATGGCATATAATTTACCCTGTGGTATTGACCTTACTGGTACCGCTGATCCACCAGCTCTACTCGTTGTACCAAAGCCACTAGCTCCACCATTGGAAACTGATCCACCTCTAAAAGTAGACCCTAAACCATGTCCACCTCTACCTCGGCCACTGCCACTTACTGTTGTAGTACGAGCCTGACCCGCACTACTCTGATTTGAAATAGTATCTCCCTGAGATCCCTGTCTCTGTGGACAGTCCTTGGCAAAATGTCTTAGCTGATGACATCTAAAACATAACAATCTTGTGTCTCCACCAACATAAGAACCTGTATCCCTGCTCGGATAGATAGAAGGTCTAGTGGAATCACTCCTCCCACCTCCTCGCCCTGACTATCGACTCACACTGCCACCTATCCTACTAGGTGATATGAAATGAGACATCTTTGTCTTCTTCAGCAATTGAGAATTAGAAACTGACCTCTTCTATCGCCTTTTCACTTTCATGTTCTCCTTCTTTTCACCCTCATATTCTAACTCCTCTTCTCTCAGAGCTGCCTCTATCAGAATCTCATAAGTTGGAGGTTTTAAGACAATTATGTTCTGAATAGCATACCTCAAACCCCGCTTGAATCGATCGCTCCTTTTCTGATCAGTGTCCACATCTTCTAGAGCATAACGAGATAGTCTAGTGAACTCTGCCTCATACTCAACAATAGACATCTTCTTTTGTTTCAAATCTAGAAACTCAATCTTCTTTTTGGTCTGGTAATGTTGAGGAGTATATTTTTTAGTAAATCTCCTCAAAAAATCATCCCAAGTCAGCACAGGAGGATCTTTTTAACTATCAAGCTCTGCTTCCCACCTGTTCCAAGCTGATTTCTATAAAAAGAGAAGTAGCATACCTCAATTTTTGTTCTAGATTACATCACATACGAGTTAATATCCTCTCTGTATGGCTCAGTCAGTCATCAGCCTCAGCTGGATCTATAGTGCCCTCGAATACCTTAGCCCCTTACTTTTAAACTTCTACAAAATTCTTATCAATATTCAAATTTGATTTGCTTCTTGAACCTTTCTCTTTCTTAGTTTCTTTCACAGCTTAACCCTATCCCTAACCTTGCATCATTTTCTGTATTATTTCCTAGAATGGTACATACATAGGGTCGTATGGTGGAATATGCATCACAGGTGGTACTGTAGGCTACTTTGGCGGTATTGGGGATGCTGGTATTGACCCCTGTCCTCCCACTGAATCGCTGGACTTAGCTATGTGATCAGACAAAATCTCATCTCCAGGTTCCATCTCTTTAAAAATCAAATTCAAATTTTTAGCTTTTCAAATCCACACCCATGTCCCATTTATTGGCACAATCCACAAAGAATTTAATCTCTACTCTAATACCAGTAAATGTGGAGTCAAATTTTTAAAACCATTTTCCCCAATTGAACTCGATTTAAAATAATAATAGAAATAAACAACTATAATTTTTATAAAATATACTTGGGTCAAACAGTTTACCAAACATCATACAGACGCGGAAGGCAAAACATTTTTATAAATTTATATACAAATGTACAATACAAAAGCTGAAAACAAAATCCTGGAGCCAGACCTCAAGAATTAAGTCAAATACGCCTCAGCTCACCAGCAATCCAGTCCACAGCAGCTACCTACGATCTACACAACATTTCAAGATTAAGATCATGGTGGATGAACACGAGGACGTGCTCAACAACTTTCCTAGTTGACACGCCGTGCCAAAATAAACACGAGATGTGTTGACATAACACAAACCCAAGTAACAAGATTGCGTTACACTAGAGCACGAGGGCGTGCTCGTCATATTTTCCAGAATTTCCAACAGCACGAAGGCGTGCTAGTCAGCACGAGGGTCATGCTGACCTAAAATTTTGGTACAGAAATTTCTGTTTTCACGCAATTTCCAGCAAACAAGTTTAATGCACTATTTCCATAATCAAAACACATATAATCACACTTGTTTGCAAAGAACCATCATTAAGTACCAAAACATTCCAATACATAATACATATGAAATCCATCATATTAATCAAGTATTCAAGTATAAACATCTGTAAAATCATGCCATAATGAATGTTAAATATCTCGTGTTTGCAAATGAATAACACGCACACACATATTCGAACGTCCGGGGCTTACATCCCTAGACATCTTGTCGGCATCGGGATTCTTTCAACCGGCATCGCGAATCTCACGCTAAAATCGTCGGGAATCTCTCAACTGACTGGTCGGGAATCTCTCAACCGACCTGCCAGGAATCTCTCAACCTATAGTGTGCATTACACGCTAAGTAATCTGTAGGTCCAACCTACTAGTCCATCCCAGTGTCACACAAATCATGCAACACCAATGAATATATGCACTCAAATGACCTTAATAAACACATGTATGCTTAAAACCAAGCAAATCACATGCTAAATATATACAATGTCAACTACAAGTCAACATAAAATCAATCATGCATATAATCCAACAGAGCATACAAATCACAATAACAAAATCATGCTCATATAAATCACAAACTAGAAATATCTTCAAGCTTATCATATAGATCAAACATACACACATATGAGCATTTACATATTTTGTTCTTAATTATCAAGCTTTTAAGCTTTTCTTTCTTGCTTTCATTAATCTGTAAGTATAAAGATACTTAATTAGGATTAATATTAAAACCATACAAAATAAGCGTATATATAATGTCGTAAGTGCAAACCACTTACCTCAAAATACGTGCAAACCTAGCACTGCTTCACCACCGACTAATTTCTCGGCTCACAATTGTCTAGATCCTCCTAGACAATCAAATAATCATATAATTCTTGCTAATTTCCCTTTCATTCACTTAATTCCATTCGAAATCAGTTTTCAATATGTAAACACAACTCCTACACTTTATCTCAATAATAATCCAGCAAGTTCAATATTCATCTAAGCAAAAAGAAACTTAGTTCTTACCTTAGATGACTTCCTTGCTTGATTCTTACAAGAATTTCCAATTTTTCTTGCTAAATTCAGTTGAAATCAGAGGTTGGAACAAAATTAGGGTTCCTTTTTTCACCAGCTAGCTTGTTTCCTCTATTTTTAAATGAATTGAGATCATAACAGAATGCTCGATACATTCCCATTCAACACAACCTGAACACGGGTCGTGCCATTTGGTCGTGCTGTGAGTTTTCTCAGCACGTGGTCCTGTTCTATCATACACAGTGTCAATCTGTAATTTATTCAACTTGGGCCGTGTTGATTTCTATATTAGGAACACGATATCATGCTCTTCATCACTGATGAGCACGAGGGTGTGCTCATGACCGTGCTCACTATAATTTCTTGTAGAATTTTTTGCACTTAACTGAATTGATATGATTTTCTTCTGTTTTAAGTTATTTTCCATATAACTTAATTCGTAAAAATTCTAGGACGTTACAAATAATGTTTTGTGTTATTAATATGCTTGGCTATGTGCAATTTTCGGTGTGAATGGATTTAGAATGGTGATGTATAATTAGCTAGATGTTTTTGTAGTATACATACCTTAATGTGTGTAAAATGTGTTATATGCTAAGAGAAGAGTAACTCTATGTGAATTTGGAAAGGAAAATGGCCTACGTAAACAAAGGAACTAAGGTATAAATTTTTGTGTACTAACTTACCTCAAAACAGAAATCAAATGGGCATTTTTGAAGCTCATCATGCCCTCGTGCTGACCAGTACACCATTGTGTTGTAGGCCAATTTAACCAACACGCAACGTGCTATTGTATTATCTGGAAAAGTGTACGAGCACAACATCGTGTTCAACATGGAATGATTCATGTTGCTTAGAAATAATGAAATTGAGCACGACACGTGTTCTAGGAGGCACATTATACTGGCTAAAAATTGTACATGAGCATGACCCCCGTGCAATTATAAAATTTCCCTGTAATTTATTTAATTACAATCTAGTTATCCCTTACTGAGTATAATTGTATACTCACCCTTTTTATTGTTTAAATGATGTGCAGATCGTAGGTAGCTGTTTCCCAAACGAGGGTGTTGTTGTGATCAAAGGTGGTTACTAGATACGATCGAGGTCTGGCTCTAGAGATCAATTTGATGTTTTGATTTTTGTATTTTTATTTGTACATATATGTACATTTCTGTATATACACACAACTTTACAGTTTAAAATGTTTCAAACTTTTATATCTACTTGTTTCTGCTTTCGTATACATCATTGTGAAATTGGGCTGAAGTTTTAAATAAAAGCATGTATATTCTTTTCACTTATCTCACTTTAAATAGTTGATTTTATGTCAAATGTCTGGAGTATTAGAAAATATGGTTTAAAAATTTGAGCTCCACAAAAAGACCTAACATGACTCTTATGCTTCGGACCTTCCAGTTGCTTAGTCAAGGGATCTGTAACATTGTCTTCACCAGTAACCTTAATCATCTTCTCATCTCCTTTATCGATGATCTTTCAAATGAGATGGAACTTTTTGAGTATGTTTTTTGATCAGTGGTGATTTTATGGCTCCTTAGTCTGTGTTGTAGCCCTATTAATATCACACAAAAGCTCTAAATGATCTAGGATAGATGGGATGACTCCTAGTCCTATAATGAACTTTTTGATCCAAACAGCTTACTTAGTTGCCTCAGAAACTGCTATACACTCAGCTTCTATTGTAGAATCTACCATTGTGCTCTACTTAGATCTCCTCCAACTGACAGGTCCTCTATTTAACAAGAATATATACCACGATTGCGCTTTAGAATCATCTTTTCATGTCGGGGTTGCAGCATCAGTGTACCTTGTAACACTGAGATCCTCTTGACCTCCATACACTAAGAATAAGTCTTTAGTTCTTCTCAAGTACTTAAGAATTGTCTTAACCACAGACCAATGGATCTCTTTGGGATCTTGTTATACTTAGTGCATGCGCAACATTCGGCCTAGTACATAGCATAGTAAACATAATTGTAACGCCCTCAATTCCTCATTTAATTAAAATTTAAATTAAAATACGTAGGAAAATACAAATAAATTTTTTTTTGCGAATTATTAAAAAATAATTTGGTGGAAAGGTGTGAGAATTATTTGGAAATAATAATTAAGCTAGAGGAAATAATAATCGAGTTGTGAGTCGAGCAGGAAAGAGGGCGAGAAGTAAGAAGCCAAAAGGGCAAAACCATCCAATTCCGAACATATATATATATATGTAACTTTAACTCTCCTCCTCTTCCATCATCACTCACACGTTCCTCTCTTCACCACTCCTCTTCCATACCTCAAAAACCCTAGCTACTATCGATTCTCACAGAACCTTATAGTTTGGGAGTTCCAAAATTAGTTTGTGAGCAACAATCAGTAAGATTTCTTGTGAGGTTTTTGGTGAATCCCGTTTTCATCCTAACCCTAACTTTCTGACATCATATCTCTCTTATTTTAGCTCCAATTTGAGCAAATGATAGTTCGTTGGAAAGCTTAACATGTGTACTAACTAGTAGTAAACATTTTTGGTGTTTTTGGTGTTAAACTGAGATTTAGGTACTCAAAATCGATGTTAGAAGGCAACCCTCACAAAGTGACCAGTTTGGGTTTTATGAATCGGAGTTCATTTCTGAATTTTGTTGCTTAGGTAATTTTCTTTGGAGTTCAACGATAGTGTTTTGCATGCCAATTTAATTGGGTATTGAATGGTGAGAGAGATAGGAAAAAGGATAGAAAGTGTTTAAGGTTTTTGAATGGGCAAGTAGAGAATGAGATGTTTAGCATATGCTAAAGTATGTAGATTGTAAAATTAATCTTAAATGAACATGTGGAAAGCATTTAAGAAGGTTGGTGGAAAGAATTAAGTATGGTAGTTAAGGATGTATATTAGGAAATTAAGTAGTTACGAAAGGAATTGTGAGAGAGAGCTAATAAAATGGATGTAATCATGCATGTTGTGAGGATTTCCTTTAATTTTGTATGATTAATGAATGTTAAATTAATGTGAAATCATAATATTGATTATAGGGAATTCGAGTCTCAGCGTGAACGATTCACAATTGAGACGCTAGTTGTTTTTTAGATGTAAGTAACATGAATGCAACTTGTCCCTATACCTGTATGTTGTTGATGTGAAATGATTGTTAGTTGATAATTCATATGTTGATTACATGTTGTGATTGTGTGATTGGATTTGTTAAATGAGGAACCATGTTGATTGATAAGGTAGGGTGTTAAGAAATGTTCAATGATTGTCTGGAAACTAATATGGTATGTTTGTGAGTTGTTTAAGAATAAGGAAATGGTAGGATGAACTTTGGATATGTTATGAACATAAAATGTGATTGATAAAGTATGTGTACCTGTGTGATCTTGTATGATCTTGTATGGTTATGATTTTCTTGTAGAGAATTCATCATGAATTCCAGAGAGGGTATACAATGGATTTTTAAGCACTAAGATTGATTAATACATATGTTGTGATCAACATGACTTATGAAAGAATTGAAATGATCATATGAGTAATGTTATAGGTGTCCATACACTTATACTTGTTAAATTAAGAAGTTATATGATCTTATAAATTATTAAAGAATAAGTCAATAAGCTATGAAATGTTCATATGAATATGATGTTCTTAGGAACATTGAAGTTTGATATGGTTCTTGCTTCATTTTAGGTTGAGCATGTCTTGGGATGTGATTCTATATAGAGTTAACAGCTATGTGCTTATCATATGAGTTGATTATAAACTGATGATATTCATACTTAAAACGTTATAGTATGATCATTGATACCCGGTGGATGGATAATTGATATCTTGTTGATATATATTAAGCATGTAATTGCTTATTTAATTTGATTGAGTGAGCATGTTTATGAGATTGGTGAGGAGATATATGAATGTATTAATCATTCATTGTGAATCATAGCATGATTGGCTTGTGAATGCATGAGTTGGTTACATGGAATGTATACATAACATTCATGCATTGGGGGCTGATAGGAAGCAAAGACTAATAAAATGAAAAGTCTCTTTGTGAGCATAATGAGGGAGTGGTTATAGTAAAGGGTATATCACATATCGTGGATTTAATTATGAGATACGACCTCTGAGAATATATCAACAACCTACCTTGGTTGAGACAGGGAATTCCCAAGCACACAGGAGATGGGTTGGGGGTCTTACAGACTTCTACATAAATATTACGGGTAGTATATGACAAAATGCTACATCGGGCACAGTGGAAAATGACTCGTTATACAGACGTGTATACTAGTGTGTCAGGCCAAGTAAGGGTGAAATTCAGACCAAGTAAAGGCGTAAATATGGATCTAACTTTATAACCACATACTCCTGGCCGAAAGGCCCATTTGCAAATGTCAAATCTTATGGCCAAAATAGGGCATAAATTTTAAACAAAATGGAATCCCGGGTGATTATGTTTAGGAATGCATTAGATAACATGCAATCGCATTTATCACATAGCGTGTGATGCGTTCTTTGTGAACCTATGGTATGAATTTGCTTATGTGATTATGAAATAATTGTACTTGAGTGGTTTGTTGAATATTTTTACTAAAAGTGGTATATGGATTGAAATTTCTGTATGTGACAGAATTAATTGTTATGATCACAAATGTGAAGGTACTAAGAATGTTATGCAATTGGTATGGCAAATATGATTTTGAGTTGATAATGTAATAGTATGTGTATGCTTATAATGTGCATATGATGTTGAATAAAAGTGCCCAACAATGTGATCATATTTGATTATGTGTGAATGAAGGGATAGATACCATGTTTATAACATTGGGTGATGATCTTGTTATGTTTGTTAAATGTGGCATGAATTGAAGGTATAATGACAATTATGTCATATGAATATGCTTTTATGTATTGTTATGTTATAGAAATCTATGAGTGAATGCCATTGAGAATGGATGAAATATGTTGATGGTTGGTTGTTAAGATATAATTTAATGATCATGGATTGATTATATGCAATTATATGTGTGGCTAAATGATTTATATTGGAATGAGTATTGGTGCTAGGAGGTTACAATGATAATGTGAAGTGTTGTTGAGTTGATGCAGGAAATCTGAGATTCAAACGCGGTGGCAGCTAAGTACTCGCAGTCGCTGTGACCACGCATACTTCAGCCCGACCATGCGTCTAATTGTACCTGAACTACGAGTGGTTGAAGCGACAACGCGTAGTTGACCACCACTGCGCGTAGTTCAAAATGATCACGAGTGGATTGTTGGTTTCCTATGTTTGGAAAAATGTTTATATATGGTTATTTGTTTGATCGGATTTTCGTTGAGTGTTTAACTGCAGTGTGATTGTCTAATGATGTGAAATTGATTATGTGATTATGTTGTTATGATTTACAATGGATTGAGCATATTTTATTAAATGAATAAGGACAGTTGTCTATGCCGGTAAGTGTTACTTATTGAGTTTCATAACTCAATGCGTTTTATGTCTGCCGTGTGGGCAGGGATTTCAGGGACACAGCGAAGGTGCGATCGCGAACTTGCTACTTGAAGGGCCAAAGAACCAAGGTGGGCCGTGCACTAAGGAATAATGGAAGTTAATATCATACCTGCACACATTGAATAGTGTTAATCCATGTATAATTATTTTGATGGGTTGCAATATCATGTGGATTTTTGAATTAATTTCCTTTCTTGAAAAACCCATCTAAGATTCTAACCATGCATTTTGTTTAACTATTTTTGTAATTCTTCCAAACTTTTATAATTCATTTTATTTAGATAACAGAAGGATTGCGAAATGATAATCAACCGCACATAGTTAAATGTTTTTCTACTCTTTTACCTTTAAATTATTATTGTGGCGCCTAAATTTGACAAGTTCATTTCCGATAAATTTGTTTTCGACTATATTTTTTTTCTTTTAAAACATAAATCACAAAAAGCAAAGGAAGGAATAGATGTGAATAAAACACATATGAATTTATATATAAAATCAAGTGGCATATATGCATTTAGTTTAAACCAGGCCCGATACAACAAAATGTAAATATGCGGTAGCTATAAGTTTGGTTTAAAACAATGAGATTTGCTAAAAGCCTGTAACATGTGTATAAGGCTATACATAATCAAAAGAGTAAAGTCCCAAAACTCTGCCAGGAGCCGACCTGCTGTGAGTATCACACACGTACGCTCCGCCCAAAATAAAGTCCCAGCACCTGCTACTGACGATCTGCACGTATTTAAAACAGCCAAACAACAGGTGAGTATTGACAAATACTCAGTAAGCGATCCTTAAGTCATTAAGCTGCGATGTGCAGGGGAACTTTGGCCTCCACGGCCTAATCTCCTCCAATTTCACTATAGATTAGGTGCATTAATTAACAAACATAACAGGCAACTCAAACCAATTAATTAGTGATCTTTTGTAGGCCAGAACAGTGAAAGCGGGCAAGGGAAACGACCTTGCAAGTGGTTCCCTGGCCACTTGCCTTGCCAGCAAAACTTCACGAATGGGAACGGCCATAGGGAACGACTTTGTGGCAGTTCCTAGGCCGTTTCCCCTGCAGTTCAGGAGACAAATTCGCATTCTAACGTTCAATCTTCCACATGCATTAACACCCATTCAAGCAATACTTTCTCAACATTTTCCACAATGCAATTCAACCAAAATCAAGTCATTTCAGAGGTTCAAATCTCATTCACAATTAAATCAGTCCATTCAAATCATTCGTACCACTTACAACAATAAAATCAAGGTTCTACAACACATATATCTATACTCACAACCAAACATACCATTTAGAATTCCAAACACTAATCAACAGCAACACCACTTACATAAATATAATTGAGGTTCCACAACACATATAAATACTCATATAATTAAACATGAATTCATCAAAATCATATATATTCACACAAGCACCAATAACATCCCATAACACATAAGAAATCTTAACTTAATCATTTCCTCACATGTATTATATCGATATGTCAACCAAGAATGTATCATGAGTGCATATGTAAGCTAATACCTTAATGCAACATACAATGCCATGCTCCGGAGCCTTTCCATTCCAAGAGAAACTCCATTCTCTTTTGCGCATATTGGCCACGAGGCCCCTATTTTTTTTTGTGCTATGACGATGAGGTCCCACATCATATGAGAGAGTCTTCACTCTCATTTGCGTGTAATTGGCCACGAGGTCCCTATTTTCATTTAAGGAGAGTCCACTCCTTTCGCGCACAATTGGCCACGAGGCCCCAACATGAACATACATACAATGCTTATGCATATGTCTCAATGCGATGCCATATTCGAAATTCGCAAATTTCCACAAAGCATTCCATTCATACACAACAGAGAAATTAATATATCTTTTCCATAATTGAAATCACATACATACGCATTCGCATTTCAACAAAACCTCAATATTCTCAAAGAAACTATATCCCATTCCAAAACATCAAAATACCAAGTTCGTTAGGCATATAACAACAATGCATATTTAATTACCATTTTCAAGCAATTAAGCCTATAATTTTTTTCCAACTCATCATATCCGAAACCATGCAACCATACGCTTAGTACAACATTCACAATGGCACTTAGATTCAACCATAACCAAGCAACATAACACATTTCCAAAATCACCCACTCATACTCTTGCACACTAAAACAAGAGGCAAACACTTACTCAACAACATTCGCAAGAAACGTACTTAAATCCAAACACACAAACCAGCCATTTAGTCCTTGACATAAATCATTCACAAACATATCCAAGTAAGTGGTAAAACACTTACCTCGAAGTCCAAGCACTAAATCGCCGCCGAACTCCGGTTCGATTGCCTAATCTTGTTTCCTACACAAAATACATTCACATTCGACATGTTATTACCATTTTCAAACCACATTTCAATTTCTAATCACTTATCTCACTAAACAACCATTTTCCGCCAAACCCTAACTTTTTAATCTTAAACAAAATCAAGGTTTCAAGCTAGTCGGTTTATAGAATATTGTTCTAGGACAAAAACCCAACATAACCACACACAATGTGCCTAATTTCCCCTCCTCAAATCAGATTATGAAAGAGACTTACCTAGTTTTTTCCCTATTTACGAAATGAGCAGAGAGTGAGTTGGTGAAGAGGATAATTGACGGAATGGGTTTGATTTTTGGTAGAATCTAGGGTGGGAATGTGTTAGCATTGAGGGTTTTAAGTGTAGGAAGTGTTTGGGTCTGTTTGGAAGTGTTTTTGGACGAACTAGACTTCTGTTTTCTCTCTCCCCGAAGCACCTCGCGTCTAACATTTTAAGTCTGCCAACAGAGGCAAAACAGCCATGGGAAACAGCCTTGTGGCCGTTCTCAGGCCGTTTCCAACTTATGGAAACCCCAAACTGCTTGGGAACTGTTTCCTTGGCCGTTCCCAGCCCGTTTTCGGCCAAATTTTGGCTGTTTTATGACGTTTTTTTCTAGTTTTCATTGTAAAAATCCTGGGGCGTTACAATTATTTTCCTAAAATAATTGATTTCCAAGTTCGGGTATCATTCGAGAAATGAGTGTATATAAAATAGGATGGTAGACGAATTTGGGGGTCACAATAATAGATCCTATAACTAATGCATATGGAACTATATTCATATGTTCTCTCTCTTCATTAGAGGATGGGAAATCCTTCATAGAGAGAACTACCCCTTACTGTAAGGGCAACAATCCCTTCTTGGATTGTTCAATACTAAACTGCCTTAGTATCTTATCTATGTACTTTTCTTGACTTAGTCCCAAGAGACACCTCTATATATCTGTATAGATCCTATACTCAGTGTAACCTCAGCTTCCCCTAAGACTTTCAATAAGAAACACGTATTTAACCATTGCTTAACTTGTTGCAATGCTGAGACATCGTTTTCAATAAGCAGGATGTCATCAACATATATAGAAGGCTCATCATCGTTCTTGGTAAATCCAAACTCCTTAATGGATTCATAAAAACAAAGATTCTAACTTCAGGAAGTTAGCTTAAGTCCATAAATGGATCTCTTAAGCTTGCATACCTTATCAGGATATTTTAAATCGATAAATCCCTCAGGTTGTTTTATGTAAATGTCCTCGAGGAGGTGTCCATTCAGGAAAGCCATTTTGACATCCATTTTCCATATCTCATAGTCCAAATATATAGCTATGGCAAATAATATCATAATGGATTTGAGCATAACTACTGGTGAAATTGTTTCATCATAGTCAATACCATGAACTTGTTTGAAACCTTTTGCCACTACTCTACCTTTGAAGATATCTCCCGCCTTCTCTTTGAAAATCCACTTACATTCAATTACCTTAGCACCTTCTGCTGAATCAATCAAATCCTAAACTTGATTATCATACATTGAATGCATTTTGGATTTATAGCCTCTTTCCATTTTTTTTAATTAGGACTTTCTAAGGCCTATTTGTTGAATAAAATGATGCATTCATTTATATGTTTTGATAATGTGCTAAATTGATAATGTGATAAATTAATAAATATGTTAAGAATTATTCAAGAATTATTTATGTCTTAAATATGTGCTAAATTGATAAAAATGTTAGGAC